>SKCR01040693.1:0-95414 GCA_019454045.1 Zanthoxylum bungeanum
GCGCTCGATTGCATCATGCAAACAAAGAATTAAAAAAACAATAATATCAAACTTAGTATGCCCGATTGAACATATCTTGCATTCAACCGAACACACAAAACAACCGGCGCGGCAAAGCATCGTGGTAAGGATTTTAAACCCTCTAAATTGGGGACCTTTCATCGCACTTACTAAGCCCATGCGCTCGATTGTATCATGCATAAACAAATAACATGCAGAATTCAAATGACAAAAATAAAAAAACCAAAGAAACATAAAACAAAAGAGGATGCCATTTACTCAAGCGGTACGTGGAGTTGTATCCCGAGTACAGATCATACTACCGTCCATTCGGAATCGGCTATGAAATTTATGTCCGGGTTTCCATCCATCCGATATACCGCGAGAGTTGACACATCTTTTATTTTATTCCAAGTCCACATATACAATATTTCATAATACATGCATATTTATCTACTCAAGGGCCACAACATGCATTTTGACATAACAATCATGCGAACAATAATACTCAATGAATAATAAAAATAAAATAGAAAACGAATGTGGAAAATACCCTCAGGTCTAACCTTTTTTGCCGACTTTCGGACTTGCGTTTCGCGGAGATCGGAAGGGTAAAGCTCCTCCACTTCTCTGGTTCATTGGTTTAGCGTCTTAGCTCACTGTTTTGCTGTTTTGCTTGCTGTTTGGCCTCCGTTTTGCTTCTGTTTTCTCTGTATTTTCTGCTCATTGTTTCAGGTCTAGTAGTGGACTTTTTTTGCATGTTTTTTAGGGGGGTTTGGGGTTGCTGTTTTTGGGGCATTTTTGCTGCTGTTTTAGGGGTTAAATTACTGCTGTTTTTGATGGTTAAAATAGTGAAGTTTTTTTGGACTGCAATTTTCGGTAATGGAGAGGCTTATGGGGGCTGCTGTTTTTCGGTGATATGGGGGTTTTATGGGGCTGTATTTGCGTGTCCTAAAGCTGTTGTATGGGGCTGTGTATTCGGCTATGGAGGACTTGGAGGAGGGGTGGTTGTTTCGGTTATTGAAGGAGGTATAAGAGAGAATTGTTTTACTCTTCTTTATGCTATTACCGTGAATGATATTGTGTGAAGGTGATGGGAATTCTTTGCTTGTTTCCTTCTTGTGATGGGCGTGAACTATATGTGTGAAGGAGAGGATGGCTTTGGTTAGGGTTTTTTTATATAGAGAAGGGTTAGGGCTTCACCTTGTCTCACAAGGAAGGGATTTGGTGCATTCAATTAGGATATGATTTAGTGTTAGACAAGGAAAGCAATAGATTTGATTGGGGGACATGTCTTGGCTAGATTAGGAATACAATATATTTTGATTGGTTAGGATTAGGCATTTAATTTGTTAGATTAGGAAGTCAATATTTTTTTATTAATGATTGATTTTAATTAGGTATATCATCTTTTTAATTTAGGTATATAACATATTTGATTTGTTTAAATTAGGCATGATTTTATTTTATGTTTTATTTATTTAATTGGGTAAATGATTTAATTATTATTTTATTTAATTACATTATCTCTAATTAATATTTAACTTAATATTTGATTTAATTTGGGTGTGTATTAGGGTGAATGGGCGTGTGGGCCTTGTAGTGGGCGTGGGGCCTTGGTTGGTGGGTTTAGTTTGTGTGGGCTAGGTGTGTGGGCTTGCGGGGGTTTTAGGTCAAGGCCAAGGGCTTGCGGGGATTTTGGGCCGAGGTTAGGTGATTTGTGAATGTTTTGGGCCGGGAATAATTTTTAAAATGAAAACCAACAAGTAACCCGAAGCTAAACCAGCGAAATTAATCCGAATATGAGTCAATTCCTGACTCCTCCCTTCCGACGTCCATTTTCCGCGGCTTCCGTGACTTAAAAGGTAGTGCCTCCAACTGAGACTCATCATCGGGTTTCACATGCAAAAATGCAATGCCTACAGTCTCCCCCACTTTGATGGGACTTGTGCAGTGTGTGACTTTGAACAATCCTATCAAAGTTATGCAATGCAATCTCACTTACCTGGCTCGTCTGCTGCCTCGAGCTGAGTTGGTGCTGCAGTGGACCTCGATCCTGGGACGCATCCCAATAACTGCAACTGACAACGGGGGCACCTCGACCCAATACCGCTGACAATAGGGACCTCGCCCTCAATATGATGATGTAGTGGGCACCTCGATGCTGGGACGCATCCCGGAACTACAACAGACAACGGGAGCACCTCGACCCTGGGCATCTCGACCCAACACCGCTGACAATAGGGACCTCGCCCTAAAACTGATGGTGTAGTGGGCACCTCGACCCTGGGACGCATCCCGGAACTACAACCGACAACGGGGGCACCTCGACCCTGGGCACCTCGACCCAACACCACTGACAATAGGGACCTCACCCTCAAACTAATGATTATGTGGGGCTTCGCCCCCAAGCCGATATGGGCCTCGCCTCTTGGGACTTATCCCCAAAAATTATTGATGTGGGCCTCGCCCCCTGGGACTCATCCCCAAAACTGAAAATGCGCTGACGCTGTTTGGCTCATTTCTGCCGCTTTCTCTTTTCTTCGAACCTGCGAACACAAAACAAAAACAACATGGAAAGAATACAATGTTCGTATGCATGCATGAATGATTTTCCTACTCCCTTGGGTTAGGTCTTCTGCCAATTCCCTTGGTGACACTCGGTCCTTTCTTCCTCAGGCAAAGTACATGTTTCAATCTGTCCACGTTGATCGGCTCGGTGAACTCGTTTCCTTCTAAGTCTGATAGCCTCACTGCTCCATTTCCCATTACCTTCTGCACTATGTAAGGTCCTTCCCAGTTAGGTCTGAATTTTCCTCTCGGATCTGTCGTCGACGGCCTTGACTACTTAAGTACCAAATCACCCTTTCTGATCTTGGTAGGACATACTTTCTTGTTGAATGCCCATGCTAGTCTCTTCTGATACAACTGCATGTGATACAAAGACTTCGTTCTCCTCTCATCCAGCAGTGCTAACTGATCAAACCTCTGTGTGGCCCACTCCTGTTCCGGTAATTCTGCCTCTGCTAATACCCTCATGGACTGTATTTCCACTTCTACTGGCAATACTGCTTCCATTCAATAGACCAAAAAGTAAGGTGTGGCCCTTATTGCTGTTCTTACTGATGTTCTGTACCCCCACAAAGCATACGGTAATTTCTCGGTCCAATCTCTGTAATTTTCTGTCATCTTGGCTAAAATCGTCTTTATAGTCTTGTTGGCTGCCTCAACTGCCCCATTTGCCTACGGCCTGTATGGTGATGAATTGTGGTGGCCTATCCCATACCTCTGTAACATTGCCTTCATCTCTCCTTGAAACTGAACTCCGTTGTCTGTCACTACATGATGCGGCATACCATACCGACAAATGAGGTTCCAGGCTATAAACTTTGCAATATGTTTTGCTGTAACATTGCGGAATGATTCGGCTTCCACCCACTTCGAGAAGTAATCTATGGCCACTACTATGAAGCGATGCCCATTCGATGCATTCGGTCGAATTCTCCAATCATATCAATTCCCCATGCTGAGAAAGGCCACGGTTTGACAACCCGTGCAACTCTGTGTGCGGTAAGTGATTCAATTACCGTGTGCTTGACAGTCATGACAATGCTTTACCATCTTCGCGCAGTCTGTTTCCATGGTTGAACAATAAAAACCTTGTCTCACTATCTTGCGGGACAGATTAAACCCGTTCATGTGCGGACCACATACCCCGGCGTGTATTTCTTCCATTACATGTTGAGCTTCTTCTTTTCTCAAACACTTCAACTGAAAACCGTTTGCTTGCCTCTTGTACAGTTCCCCTTTCAAAGTCACATACTGGGAAGCTAACTTATGAATGGCTATTCTGTCTTTTCTGCCTGCCCCTTCCGGGAGTTCACTATGTTCCAGATACCTCTGAATGTCATAATACCAAGGTTTACCGTCATCGACGTCAACTTCCAGAATTCTTTCTATCTCATAAACAGGTCTGCTTGCCGTTGTCAGTATCAACGGTCTCATCACTAACTTTTCTGGATTTTCCCAAGTTGCTGCAAGTGTAGCCAATGCATATGCCATTTGATTCTCTTCTCTCGGTAAGTGCTGAAACTTACACTCGGGGATAACCTGTGCCAACTTTCTGAGGTGAAAAAGGTAAGGTTTCAACCGTTCTTCTTTCAATTCCCATTCTCCTCGCATCTGCTGGACTACAAACATAGAATCTCCGTAGACTTCCACACTCCCGGCCTTCAAGGCTATCAATGCTGTCAAACCAAAAGCACATGCTTCATACTCGGCCATGTTATTAGTCACTCTGAAATTCAACCTCTTGGCTAAAGGCAAAGTCTCTCCCTCGGGGTCACTATCACGATCCCAATTCCGGCTCCCTTGTAATTCACTGCTCCGTCAAAATACATCTTCCATCTCTGAACTGTTATTGCTTAGATCTATTCATCTGGAAATTCAAACTTGTACCGATCCCCTCAACAGGTTGCAAAGCCAGAAACTCTGCTACTGCTCGCCCTTTGATCACTTTAGAGGTGAGATACTCAATGTCAAACTCTGTCAGCAATACCAACCATCTGCCTAATTTTCCCACTAGTGAAGGCACCGAATGAAGATATTTCAGAGGATTTTCCTTTGCCACTACCTAGATCTTGTAAGACATGTCGCAACTTTCTGGAAGCCCATACCACGGCAAGACAGATCTTCTCTACTTCTTTATATCGAGCCTCATACGGGAGCATCTTCTTGCTCAGATAGTAAACTGTATGTTCTACCCATGTCTCATCTGTCTGTACCATCATTGCCCCCAGTGCTTCTGATTCTATAGCCAAATACAATACCAAAGGTCTGCCCGGTCTCAGAGGTTTCAATACATGAGGCTTTATCAAGTACTCCCTGATTTTGTCGAAGGCTGTCTGACACTGTTCATTCCATCTCACTGACTGATCTTTTCTCAACAGTTTGAAGATAGGCTCACATACTGATGTCAACTTGGCGATGAACCGACTGATGTACTGAATCTTTCCCAAGAATGCTCTGACTTCTTTTCTGTCTTCGGTGCAGGCATTTCTGTGATTGCCTTGATCTTCTCAGAGTCTACCTCTATTCCGCCCATTCCCACTGTATGACCAAGCAATTTCCCTGATGTCACCCCAAACACACATTTCTTGGGATTAAGCCGCATGTTGTATCTGTCAACTCTCTGAAGGAACCTTTCTAGTGCTTCAATATGCCCACTCTTGTCTCTGATTTCACCATCATGTCATCCACATACACCTCAATCTCTTTGTGCATCAAGTCGTGGAAAAGTGTAGTGGCCATCCGCTGATAAGTAGCTCCCGCATTCTTAAGCCCAAACGGTATTACCTTGTAACAGTAAGTACCCCACTCGGTAACAATGCAGTCTTGTGTTTGTCTTCCTCAGCCATGAGAACCTGATTGTAACCTGAAAACCCATCTGCAAATGAATACATAGCAGATAAAGCCGCACTATCAACCAGAACATCTATATGCGGCAGAGGAAAATCATCTTTCGGACAAGCCTTGTTGAGATCTCTTTAGTCTACACACATTCTGACCTTCCCGTCTTTATTTGGCACCGGCACTATATTAGCCAACCACTCAGGATACTTCTCTACTTCCAGGAACCCCACATCTATCTGTTTCTTAACTTCCTCTCTGACTTTCTCAGCCCATTCTGGTCTCATCTGTCGGAGTTTCTGTTTTACTGGCCTCATGTTCGGATAAGTTGGTATTGTGTGCTGGGTAATGTTTCTGTCTACCCCAGGCATGTCCTCATAGGACCAAGCAAACACTTTGGCATATCTGACCAACACTTCTTCTAGTTTCTCCCTCTCTTCGGAGGTAACTTCACTTGCAATCAGAATTTCCTTGGGACTCTCGGGTGTACCAAGGTTAAATGTAGTAGTTCTGGCCGAACTGATATCAAATATGCTTAATTCGTGCAGAGTAAATGGAAATGACTCAGGCAAGTAAGCAAAAGAGATGTCTTTATTATTGGATAATGCAGAAGTACATTCAAACAAATCAGGAAGGTAAATGTCTTCATCATCTATATGCATTTCTTCCTCTGCAACCAGGTTTTCCTCAGCTTTTTGTTCTCTCCATAGTCAGGCTCTCCAACTTCATCAGTTCTTCCTCCCAATTCTCATTCTCTTCTTTCTTCACAATTTCTTCAACTATCGGCTTCTTACCCAACATATCCTGGAAGATCTCAAACCCAGGTACCACAATTCCATTAACTTCTACAGGTTCAGGCTCCCCTTGATATCCTGAAGCTTTCACAAAAACACTCCATCAGTTTCAGCCCCTTTTTTCTTGACCTTCGGCTTTTCTTCATCAGATTTGTACCCCAAACCCTTCCGAGTAGTCTGTCCTCTGAAATCTGGCAATTTTGAACCTTCACCCGGCTCAAACTTCATTTTTTTCATGATCCTAGCCACCCTAGGATCCACCCACTCCTCAAAAGTAGCTGACACCTGAAACCTCGTGAAAGGTTGTATCTCCAAGGCGGCCACGACATTGTCTACCTCAGCCCGAACAGTAACAACTTCTCCTTCATGCGGGAACTTGATCATCTGATGTAAAGTGGAAGGCACGCCCCCAAGTTTGTGAAACCAAGGCCTTCCCAACAACAAGGCAAAATTGGTTGGGATGTCCAGCACTGTAAACTCAACTTCATCTTCAATAGGGCCTATCTTGACCATAGCAACAAAAGTACCCTCAACTCCCCTTTTACTGTCATCATAAGCCTTAATAGTCATGCTGGAGGGGTCCAAGTTTGTTGCTTTCATACCCAATCTCGCCAGAATTTTCAGCGGGCACACATTGATGGACGAACCGTCATCCACCATCACACATGAAGTTCTCTTGCCCCTCACATTGGCCCTGATAAATAGAGGCCTATTATGATTTCTCCCCTCCGCCGGGAGTTCATCCTCATAAAAAGATATCTGCAAAGCTTCTTTCTGAACCGACCCAACAAACATTGCAGGGTTGGCATCTTCCGGTACCACAATCTTGCTCAAGGCCTCAACCATGGCCTGCCTATGCTCCCGAGACGCACATAACAGTTCCCAACTACTCACTTGTGCTCTAGTCTTCCTCAATTTCCTCAACACTATATCCCCCTCAGTATTTTTTGCAGTCTCAACCACTTATCTACCATCTGTCAAAACTTCTTTACCCTTTTCTGCCATATCATTGTAAAAACGACCGCTGCGCGTCATTCCCCTCACTTCTTCCTCATCACTGCTAGAGAAATCAAGCAAAAAGCTTTTCCCATGCTCAGTCTCATCTTCACTAGTATTATCCCAGATTCCCAGGCAAAAGGCTTGAGGGTGAAAGGATTTTAGGACAAGGTCTTCTGGGAGGCCAGAATTGATCATATAGGTTGGTGGTGGTACGGCACGGTAGTTGGGTAAGGGGTTTCTGTGTGTGTCAGGCTGTTATGTTTCTGGGTCAGGTATTTTCTTGGAGTCTATCAGGTCTTGGATTTCATGGCGGAGTCGGGCGCAGTTTTCGGTGTCATGGCCCATTTGTTGGTGAAAGTGACAGTAAAGGCTTAGGTTATAATGTGATGGTGGGGGATTGGGTAATGGTTTGGCTTCTAGGGGTGACATAAGTCCTTGTCTCTTCAACTTCTCCAATACTTTGGACAAGGGCCTACCCAAGTGGAGAATCTCCGGTTCCGGATAGCGGCAATCTCAGTAGAAACGGGCTTTGTTCCCGATGTCCCCCCAATGGGCCTCCTGTTCAGACCATAGAATCATCTCTGTTTTCGGCCTCTTCTTCCTCAATATCCTGACAGTTTCCCTCAACTGCCGAAAATCAGTAATCATGGAGGTCATCCTCCTTAGCTTCCCATAGATGGAGAGTTTGGTGCCCTTGATGATCATTTTAATCTGGTCCTAATCCGAGGGCCTAGTCTACATTTTCAACAACTGACCCCTTCATCGGTCCACGTACTCCTTAAAACTCTCCTCCGATTTCTGCTTAACATTCTCCAGATCGCGGAGTGACAGATCGATCTCTAGGTCAGTGACATACTGCTTCAGGAAAGCATCAGCCAACTCCCTCCAATCTTCCTTCACTTTCTTCTCCAAACTGTGGTACCACACCACGGGAGCTCCCTCGAGCGACATTCCAAACATTTTCTGCACTTGGTGCTTAGATAGGCCAACTGAACTCATGACTGATACAAACTTTCAGAGATGCACCCTTGGATCCCCATTCCCATTAAACTTAGCCATATCAGGCATCTTGAACTGTGCCGGCAACTGTTCCTCGAAAGTCAGTGTGTCATAATCCAGCAAATCTTCATTATTACCCCTCATCTTGTGGGTAACTGACTCAACCTGATCCCGAAGTTTCTGTAACTCTGCATGAGACCCAGATACTTTGCCTGCTGCATACTCTGCCATATCATCATCAAAAGTGGGGAAATCATCCCCCAACCCATTCGGAGGCTCCTCACATTCTAAGAATTTCCCCCAGCACGGGGCATAGCCATACCAGCCACAGCAGTAGTCAAGGCCTGCAACTATTCAGTAATCTTGGCGAGACCATTCTCTAACTGATCGATATGGGATACCTCATTACCAGATTCACTCATGACTGTTACTGTTCTTTTAATGAGCCTTGTTCATTCTCTAAACCAAACGGTATCTATGATGTCTTTTTGAGACATAGAAGGTGTTAACATGACATATGTATGTATGAGGTGCATGAGATGCATGTAACATATATAACATACTAAATCAACTAAAATTTTCAAACAAATCGGCCCGTTATCATTTTAGAAGCTTTTGGGCTAACTGTCATAGGAGTGAACTCGTCATAGTTTAAATGGCCCAATAAGTTCACATCTCATAGCAAGGAGCCCAACTAAATCCAAATGGTAATGTTCCTAACACAAGCACAAAGTGGCCCATCAATCACTTAGAAGCTTTGTCCCAATCGTCATAAAATACGTTCTTGTCCCAGTTTAAATGGCCCAACAAGCCCATATCCCATGACAAATAGTCCAAATGGATCCAAACGACGATGTTCCCAAACACAAGCATAAAAGAAAGATAATGCAAACATAAAACAATGATTTCTACAGAATGGCCCATCAACATTTCAGAAGCTTTGGGCCTAATGGTCATAAGGTACGAACTCGCCCCAGTTTAAATGGCCTAGCAAGTTCGCATTTCTGACAATAGTCCAACTGCATCCAAATGAGGATGGTCCACAAGCACATATTCAAGGAAATAATTGTTACTTTAACCATACAACCCGGTCTATGGGTGGGTTCGCAAGAGTGTAGACAAAGGCTCTCACCGGCGAAGGATGGCCACAACTAGGTCTCAAGGGTTCGAGCGACCAAGTGAACGCACCATTTTTTATACACTAAGGTACGTGCCAATGAGCTATGTTGTTTGACTGACTGTCAAATGGATTTCCCATTGTAGATTCCCCAGAGGGAGGGTGGAGCGAGGCTCTCTTAAGTACCATAGCCTCTTAGGCTCTTATCGCTTGGTGACAGGAATAAACAACGAGTCCTCTAAATTAGTCCACCACAATAGGCTAAGGGTAGATGGCTATTTAGGTGCCTTCACAGCTTTTCTTTTAGGAAGGTAGTGAATGAAGGAAGACACCAAACCATTACCTAGCCTCAAAATGCCCTTGATTAAACCCCCATTTTAACCACTATAGACACGGTCAATTAGAACATAAATCCAAACATTACAAGACAATATTTCAGGGCCGATTCTCTTTCCCAATTGGAATCGCCAGACTGTGGGACACAGAAACTGGACGACGCATGCTGTCCCAAGCTCGCGGCCTAGTTGAGAATACGGAGTAGCCCGCGGGGGACTAAACCGGAGAATAATGGAGTCGCCACCCGGTGTGAATCGGGAAAATGAGATTTAAGGCCGCACTCACCCCTCGCAAGGGAAGACCTCAAACCGTTGGGTTCAGAATGGTCCCTTACTTATATCACTTGTAATGAAATGATTTGTGTAATAATTTAATCAAGCTTAGGTAACACTTATTTCCAAGAGTATCATGCTTCTAAATTCACATGTACAAAAATAAAACTTACACCTAAATTTACATATATTTCACATCTAGGATTGCATGATTGAAAGTACATCAAAGTAGCAACGAACATACAACTTCAATGGCATATTGTACTCACGGAAACACAAGCACACACTAACCACACAAGCACACATGTGAGCAATTTTCCAAGTGGTACGTGGAATTATATCCCAAGTACAGACCACACTACCGTCCATTCGGAATCGGCTACGAATTTATGTCTGGGTTTCCATCCGATATACCACAAGAAATAATACTTCAATGCTATCATGACATGGATATATGAATTGTAATACGTTAAGCCAAGACTAAGGTAAATGATGCAACCAATGGAATAAACATGCTTTTCATTATGATGCGTACAAAGATAAGAATGACTATGTGGGATTTCATAATACATGCATGAATGGTATAGTTGGCTTTATGTGAGAGTTGTGAGTGTGTGTGGTGAGTGCAAGGTGGCTTATGACGTGAGGAGTTGTGAGTGTGTGCACTGGCAGTGTGGCTAGGCGAGAGTCCTAGGTTAGGGCTAATGACGTGAAGAGTTGTGCTTGTGGTAAGCGGCCAAATGGCAGGCGAATTGCGTGAATTGTTTGAGTGCGTGGGGACTGTCAACGTGGGGCAAGTGCGCGTTTGTGATGAAGCTAGGGGCGTTGAAGGCTTGTGTCGTTAAAGCTATGAGGACGTGTGGAAGCTCTGGGTGGCAGCGTGATGGTGGAGGGAATTGAAGAGAGGGAGGGCTATGCGTGTGAGAATTTTAATGGGAAGTGGTGGTTAGGGGCAATATGAGGTCAAGGTCTTAACGTGAATGAGGGTTCTGGTTTGTGTGTGAACAAAGGAAAGTGCAAAGGCTAATAATATGGGTGTTCCAATGGTAATAGATCGAGCCAAGACGGGGTTAGATGTGCAATCAATATATGAAAGACGCGGCAAATATCGTGGTAAAGGTAGCCTTTTAGGCTTTTCTTCCCCCAAATGGAGAACCTTTTTAGTCCAACACAATGAGCCCATGCGCTTTTCATTACAATGCGTACAAAGATAAAGATAACTATATGAAACTTAGTATGTCCGATTGAACATAACTTGCATTCAACCGAACACACATCAACCGGCGCGGCAAAGCATCGTGGTAAAGGGTTTTAACCCCTCCGAATAGGGGACCTTTCATCGCACTTACTAAGCCCATGCGCTCGATTGCATCATGCATACAAAGAATTAAAAAACAATAATATCAAACTTAGTATGCCTGATTGAACATATCTTGCATTCAACCGAACACACATCAACCGGCGCGGCAAAGCATCGTGGTAAAGGGTTTTAACCCCTCCAAATAGGGGACCTTTTCATCGCACTTACTAAGCCCATGCGCTCGATTGCATCATGCAAACAAAGAATTAAAAAAACAATAATATCAAACTTACTATGCCCGATTGAAAATATCTTGCATTCAACCGAACAAACATCATGCATACTTGGCAAATCATCGTGGTAAAGGATTTTAACCCCTCTAAATAGGGGACCTTTCATCGCACTTTCTAAGCCCATGCGCTTGATTGTATCATGCATAAACAAATAACATGCAGAATTCAAATGACGAAAAATAAATAAACCAAAGCAATATAAAACAAAAGAGGATGCCGTTTACTCGAGCGGTACGTGGAGTTGTATCCCGAGTACAGATCATACTACCATCCATTCGGAATCGGCTATGAAATTTATGTCTGGGTTTCCATCCGATATACCGCGAGAGTTGACACATCTTTTATTTTATTCCAAGTCCACAACATACAATATTTCATAATACATTCATATTTATCTACTCATGGGCCACAACATGCATTTTGACATAACAATCATGCGAACAATACTCAATGAATAATAAAAATAAAACAGAAAATGAATGTGGAAAATACCCTCAGGTCTAACCTTTTTTGCCGACTTTCGGACTTGCGTTTCGCGGAGATCGGAAGGGTAAAGCTCCTCCACATCTCCGGTTCACTAGTTTAGCATCTTAGCTCACTGTTTTGCTGTTTTGCTTGCTATTTGGCCTCCGTTTTGCTTCTGTTTTCTCTGTATTTTCTGCTCACTGTTTCAGGTCTATTAATGGACTGTTTTGTATTTTTTAGGGGGGTTGGGTTACTGTTTTTGGCATTTTTGCTGCTGTTTTAGGGGTTAAATTACTGCTATTTTTGGTGGTTAAAATAATGCAGTTTTTTTTAAATGCAGTTTTCGGTAATGGAGAGGCTTATGGGGGCTGCTGTTTTCGGTGATATGGGGGGTTTATGGGCTGTATCTGCGTGTCCTAAGGCTGTGGTATGGGGCTGTGTATTCGGCTATGGAGGGACTTGGAGGAGGGGTGGTTGTTTCGGTTATTGAAGGAGGTATATGAGAGAAATTGTTTTACTTATTTATGCTATTATCGTGAATGATATGTGTGTGAAGGTGATGGGAAATTCTTTGCTTGTTTTCTTCTTGTGATGGGCGTGAACTATATGTGTGAAGGAGAGGATGGCTTTGGTTATGGGTTGTTTATATAGAGAAGGGTTAGGGCTTCACCTTGTCTCACAATGAAGGGATTTGGTGCATTCAATTAGGATATGATTTAGTGTTAGACAAGGAAAGCAATGGATTTGATTGGGGGACATGTCTTGGCTAGATTAGGAATACAATATATTTGATTGGTTAGGATTAGGCATTTAATTGTTAGATTAGGAAGTCAATATTTTTTATTTGTTATGATTGATTTTAATTAGGTATATCATCTTTTTAATTAGGTATATAACATATTTGATTTGTTTAAATTAGGCATGATTTTATTTTATGTTTTATTTAATTTGGTAAATGATTTAATTATTATTTTATTTAATTACATTATCTAATTAATATTTAACTTAATATTTGATTTAATTTGGGTATGTATTAGGGTGAATGGGCGTGTGGGCCTTTGGTTGGTGGGTTAGTTTGTGTGGGCTAGGTGTGTGGGCTTGCGGGGGTTTTAGGTCAAGGCCAATGGGCTTGCGGGGATTTTGGGCCGAGGTTAAGTGATTTGTGAATGTTTTGGGCCGGGAATAATTTTTAAAACGGAAAACCAACAAGTAACCCGAAGCTAAACCAGCGAATTTAATCCGAATATGAGTCAATTCCTGACTCCTCCCTTCCGACGTCTGTTTCTCATGGCTTCCGCGACTTAAAAGGTAGTGCCTCTAACTGAGACTCATCATCGGGTTTCACATGCAAAAATGCAATGCCTACTCTATGTCTTAGGCATAAAACTCTAAAGAGATAGAGAAACGAAGCTTATTGGGTTATCCAATCAATGTACATAGATAAGATCTTGGAGCGGTACAATTTTGCTAACTGTAGGACAGAAAATATACCATTCAGACATGGCCTTCATCTTTCAAAAAAGGTGTGTCCACAAAAAGAAGATGAGAAGATTAGAATGTCTAATCAGCCTTATACTTCGTGTTTGGGCAACATCATGTATGCCATGATATGTACCAAGTCTGATATCAGCTTTGCAATTAGTGTAACTATAACACCCCGGTTATCCTGATGATTATTACGTTATGGGACATATGATACATGATATAAATCATGATCGAACACGTATACACTCATGAAATGATTTTAGGATCATTTGGTAAATTTCTCGCAGTTCCGATACAGAATTCATCCCAAGATTAAATCTGGATACTGATGAACTGAAAATATATCAATATTTACCACCACTTTTACTTAATATTTTGTATAGTTTCTCGAGTTTTATGAATGTTTTTATGTGTTTTTTTTATTTTACAGATAAAATAAAATCGAGACTCAATGGAATCAATCAGGACGAAATGTGGAACAAAGAAAGGAAAACACTGGACTTGACATTTGGATTTTTGGAGGTTGGAAACTTGAAATGGCGTTCTAACGAAGTATAATTTCGGAAATTTTAACTTTGCATAATTTTTGTATTTTGGACATAACCTTTTACTCCAACATCGGATTGAGGTGATTCAAGTTCCAAATGGAAGAAGACTCAAAGATCTATAACTTTGGTGTTAATAAGAATTTCGAATTCTAAAGTTTTCAAGACTGAAATTGATGAAAAATTCATAGTGTGTTATATGTAATTACTAAAGTCATTATAAAAAAATAGAAAATGATAATTTACAATTGTCAAAATTCTACCAAAAATGCTTGCATGTTTGGTGAAGGATTTGGTGCCATCTTTGGTGCCATTTTTGGTGGAGAAATTGGTGGAAGCCTTTAAATTTGCCTATAAATAGCATGCCAAATTTGATGTAAAACTCATACTTTCTTCTAGGGAATTTCCTTAGAATACTAAGAAGAGAGTATCTTGTTTATTTAATTTTAGTTTTCTTGTTTTTCATTTTCATTTTAGTAATAAAACTTTTTTTTTTTTACTTAAAGCATGAGTAGATAACTTCTTTCTGTTTGGATACCGTCTTTATGGTAAGTTGGACTTAATTATATTAATTTTAACCTGACTTAATTGGATACCGCCTTTATAGTTGGTTGGAATTAATTAAAATATGATATAATCAGGATATCGCCTATATGGTCGGTTGGTAATATAATACAAATTTATATATTATAATAAGAAATATTTCTTGATTTTAAATAATAAAAGTGGATCCCCAAACCCGAGTATTTTATTTCATTGTTGTAATTTTTACTTTTTAGTTTTCAACTTATTGCATGATGTTTTATTTATTTATGTCCTTAGTAGTACTAGGTATGTGTAGTAACTAAATACAATATCTAGGGTTGTGATGAATTCCAATATCAATGGTTTTATAAGTTGATTTGTCTTGTGTCTTGTGTAATGTTTTGGTTTATTTATTGAGTCTTAAACTTAATACTTCTTGTTAATTGGCCACTAATAAAACTGATTTGTAAACTTAAAATGAACTTAACAAAAGGATTTTAGGTTTCAGCCTTAGACTCAATAGCTCACGATCTCACACTCACCTTAGAGATTTCCTTCCAGGATAGACATATACATGTCGGGCGTGGGTAGCCATAATTGGAACTTAATCTTAATGAATTCAGAGTTTCTTGGTTAACATAGACATATAGTTAATTGGGTTACTTTAAGTGTTTGCATCTGACTATCGACAGAGGGTTTTGCATATCTTCGTGTTCCATGTTAATAAACTGACATATTATATAAACATAAGATAATCACTTCATCTTTAGAAGAATATTGGAAGGATTCACAACCCTAGATAGTTTCATAATATTGATTACTTTTAGAATTTACTTTTGCATTATTTTAATTACTTGTCGTTAGTTAAAATCACCATCCAAACAACAATCAATTTTTAGATACTCGTAGAAATTTAACTTCAATAAATTAATAGCACATGTATTAAGTCCTCGTGGGATCGATACATTTTATACTACTTGAGCTATATGTGTGCTTGCGTTACGTCTGTGATTTCACCGATCAAGTTTTTCGAGCCGTTGTCAGGGACATATTTATCTTTGACTATTAATTTTGAGGTTAGATAACTTACTTGTGTCTAATTTATTTTTATTTATTATATTTGTTTTCTTGTGTTTCCAGTTCTCAAACACTAAATGAGAAGAAGCATAAGCTTTGAAATCCGTCCGCTTGACCCAGAAATTGAAAGAACTATCAGACAGTTGAGAAGGGAAAGACGAGAAGATCAAGAATCACTTATCCACATGAACAATCAAGAACCTGAACCTTTGGAAGTTGCACCACCAATTCCCATTCGAGACAAACAATTTTGGTGGTTGACGGCTTCATATCATGCATTGTACTTCCACCCTTACCAACAAATGCTTGTGACATAAGAACATGCATTCAGATGATACATCAATCAGTTCAATTTGGGGGAAGTGCAACCGAAGATCCTAATGCCCACATTAGTAACTTCCTGGAAGTTTGCAACATATTCAATTACAATAGAGGGGCAGAAGATGCAATGTGTCAGCCTGTTTTCCCATATTCTTTGAAAGACAGAGCTAAGGCTTGGCTCCATTCACTACCAGCAGGTTCCAGCACAACTTGGAACACTATTGCCACCAAATTCCTTGCAAAATACTTTCCCCCAGCCAAAACAGCAAAATTGAGAAACGACATCACATCCATTGTGCAACATGACTCAGAATATCTCTGTGAAGCATGGGAAAGATACAAGGAATTTCTCCGAAAATGTCCTCACCAAGAGATTACAAAGTGGCTTCAAGTCCAAACCTTCTACAATGGGCTTTCTGGATTGATGAAAACTACAGTTGATGCTACTACTGGAGGAGCATTAATGGCAAAATGAGAAGATCAGACCTGAGACTTAATTGAAGAAATGGCCAAAAATAATTCCTTATGGCCAACAGAGAGGAGCATGATCCATCGAATAGCAGAATTCCACGAAGTAGGAACCAACACAATTGTGAATGCCAAGCTGAATCAGATATGCAAATGCCTGGAAACTCTTAGCATGAAAGTTAATGATGGATTCACAAGTTCACCATATGGAGGAGCACTAGAGGCAGAATCTTACAAATGAGACTGTGAACTATGTAAGCAACTTCAACAGACAAGGAAACAATCCATATTCCAATACCTACAATCCAAGTTGGAGGAATCATCCCAATTTCGCATGAAGCAACACTTCAAGGCAAAGGAACAATCCACCACTCGAATTCCAACAGCAGAATAAAGGCCAGAAGTATGAAAAAGAACCTGAGTTAGCAGAAGTGCTTGCCCAAATCAAAAAGTAAGAAGCCAAATACAACTCTTTAGCAGATGTGGTTCAAAATCAAGCATCTTCTATAAAGGCACTGGAAAATCAATTGGGAAAAATAGCCAATGCTCAGAGTTACAGACCGTAAGGTACCCTTCCTAGTAACACAGAACCAAATCCAAGGAACAGAGGGAATGAGCAATACCAAACCATCACTTTGAAAAGCAGCACTAAAATCAACAAAGATGTTGGAGTCAAGGCATCTACTAAGGAAGTTCCATAAGAAAGCAGTGAAGAAGATCCACAGATGGAGGAAAAAGAGGCAAAAGACAATGATCGAGAAAGATTTACTCAACCTCCACCTTTTCCACAGCGTCTTCAGAAACACAAACTGGACAAGCAATTTGCTCGATTCCTGGAAATTTTTAGAAAGCTGCATATCAACATTCCATTTGTAGAAGCGTTGGAGAAGCTGCCCAGTTTAGTTAAATTCATGAAAGATATTCTGTCACGAAAGTGAAGGTTGGGAGATTACGAGACTGTAGCACTGACAGAAGAATGCAACGCCATCATTCAGAGAAAGCTTCCCCTAAAATTTAAGGATCCTGGCAGTTTCACCATCCCTTGCACCATAGGAGAACATTACTTCGGTAAGGCTTTATATGATTTAGGTGCTAGTATTAACTTGATGTCTTTATCTATTTATAGGAAACTGTAGCTTGGAGAAGTAAAGCTCACCTCAGTCACTCTGCAACTTGCTGACAGATCACTCACATTTCCGAGAGGGGTAGTGGAAGATGTGCTGGTCAAAGTCGACAAATTCATTTTCCTACTAGATTTCATTGTCCTTGACATGGAGAAAGACAAAGACGTACCCATCATCATCGGGAGACCATTCTTGGCTACAGGTCAAACCATCATTGATGTACAAAAAATGAGAACTAGCCATGAAGGTGCAGGACCAAGAAGTAACATTCAATGTTTTCAAAGCCATGAAATTTCCAAATGATGAACGAGAGGAGGAATGTTTCAAACTTGATGTAATAGATAGTATCATCCAGAACACATATGTAATGCAACTCTTCACTGATAAACTTGAAGCATGTATCACCAAAACATGTGACAAAGATTTAGATTAGGAGAATCTGGAATGTACAAACTATCTTGATGGAGCCCCTCGCTTCAGATCGCCACCGCATGTAGAAAGCCTGGAACTACCAAAAAAGGAGTGAGTCAAGCCTTTGATTGAAGAACCACCGCAGTTGGAATTAAAGCCACTTCCGAGCCATCTCAGGTATGCATACTTGGAGAACTCTTCTGATTTACCTGTTATTATTTCTTCGTCTCTAACATGGATACAGGAAGATAGGTTTCTGAGGGTGCTACGTGAGCACACAAAAGCTATTGGCTGGACTATAGTAGACATTTGAGGCATCAGTCCATCATTTTGCATGCATAAAATCCTGATGAATGACGAGTACAAAGCCACAGTGGAGCATCAACGGAGACTAAATCCAATCATGAAAGAAGCGGTAAGGAAATAAATCATCAAATGGTTGGATTCAGGCATCATCTACCTCATCTTTGACAGATCGTGGGTAAGTCCTATGTAATGTGTACCCAAGAAAGGAGGAATGACTATAGTCACAAATGAAAAGAATAAGCTGATTCCAAAAGGGACAGTTACTGGATGGAGAGTGTGTATGGACTACAGGAAACTGAACAAATCAACACAGAATGATCATTTCCCGCTACCATTTATTGACCAGATGATAGACAGACTGGCGGGGCATGATTTCTACTATTTTCTGGATGGATACTCGGGGTACAATCAGATGCCATCGCCCTAGAAGATCATGAGCCACTTTCACATGTCTGTATGGTACTTTTGCTCATGCCACATTTCAATGATGCTTGATGGCCATCTTTTCAGACATGATAGAAAAAAACATGGAAGTCTTCATAGATGACTTTTCAGTGTTTGGAGACTTGTTCGACCACTGTTTATAAAATCTCTGGAATTAGTGTTACAAAGATGTGAAGATACTAATTTGGTACTGAACTAGTAGAAATGCCATTTCATGGTGCAGGAAGGCATTGTCCTCGGACATCGAATCTCACCAAAAGGAATCGAGGTAGACAAAGAAAAGATCGAGACGATAGAAAAATTACCTCCACCATCATCCGTTAAATGGATTCGAAGTTTTCTCGAGCATGTAGGCTTTTACAGGAGATTTATCAAAGACTTCTCCAAGATTGCAAAACCTCTGTGCAATCTGCAGGAGAAAGGCATGTATTTTCACTTCACCAAGGAATGCCACCATGCTTTCGAGATCGTGAAATAGAAGCTGGTCTCTGCCCCTATCATAGTAGCACTATATTGGACGCTCCCTTTCGAAGTGATGTGCGATGCCAGTGATTTTACAGTAGGTGTTGTTTTGGGACAACTTAATGGGAAAGTTTTTCACACCATCTACTATGCCAACAAAACTTTGAATGAAACACAACTCAACTACACAACAACTGAAAAGGAGTTGCCCGTAGTTGTGTTTTATTTTGATAAATTTTGCTCATATTTGCTGGGTCCCAAAGTGGTGGTCTACACAGATTTTTCAGCAATCAAATAACTGATCGCGAAGAAAGATGTCAAGCCCAGATTGATCCTTTCGGTTCTTCTACTGCAAGATTTTGACATGGAGATATGAGATAAGAATGGGACATAAAATCCAGTGGCATATCACTTGTCGAGACTTGAAAATGGAGGTACAACTAGCACTGAGCTGACAATCAAAGAAACTTTTCCAGATGAATAGTTGTTTGCCTTCAAGCAGCAGGAAGTCCCATGGTGTGCTGACTATGTAAACTACATAGTATCCGGAAAATGGCCGTTTGAATGGACACATCAGCAAAGAAATAAGTTCTTCAAAGAAGTCAAACATTATGTCTGGGATAAGTCGTACCTATTCAAAAATTATGTTGATCAGTTATTAAGGCGTTGTGTACTGTAGGAGGAGGTCAATGGTGTCTTGTAATCAGGTTTGTTCTGGCTCACCTTGTTTAAAGATGCTCACTTATTCGTTCTTCAATGTGACAAGTGCCAAAGAATGGAAAATATTTCGAGGAGAAATGAGTGACCTCTTCAAAGCATTCTCGAAGTGGAGATATTTGATGTATGAGGGATTGACTTTATGGGACCCTTTGTTCCGTCATATGGAAACCTGTACATTTTGGTTGCAGTAGACTATGTCTCCAAATAGTTTGAAGCAACAACACTACCATTGAATGATTCCAAAGTGGTTTTAAAATTCCTCAAAAAGAATATTTTCACTCGCTTCGGAACACCTCGAGCGATCATCAATGATGGTGGCACACACTTTTGTAACAGATACTTCGATGCACTCCTAGCCAAATACGGAGTAACTCACAAAGTTGTCACTGCTTACCAGCCACAGTCTAGTGGTCAGATTGAAGTTTCCAACAGAGAAATCAAAAGAATCCTAGAGAGAACTGTTAGTTCAACGAGGAAAGACTGGTCTAGAAAACTGGATGATGCAGTATGGGCCTACCGGACAGCTTTCAAGACACCCATTGGAATGTCCCTATATCAACTAGTGTTTGGAAAGGCATTCTATTTGCATGTGGAGCTCGAACATAAAACATATTGGGCACTGACAAAGATGAATTTTGATCTGTAAGTAGTGGGGAAGAAACGGCTCTTACAATTGAATGAATTACAGGAATTCTGTATCAATGCTTATGAGAATGCCAAACTGTACAAAGAAAATACCAAGAAGTGGCATGATCATAAAATAGTGCATAGACAACTGGAACTAGGGCAGTAAGTGTTGTAATACAATTCAAGGTTGAAAATTTTCCCTGGCAAGCTGAAATCACGGTGGTCAGGTCCATTTTTGATCACCCAAGTGTTCCCATATGGATTCGTTGAGCTACATGACTTGAACTCCAATGATACATTCAAAGTCAACAGCCAACGTGTCAAACACTACTGGGGAGAATCTATCACGCATCAAAAAGAGAGTCTCACACTTGCTGATCCATCCTAACGTTTAGTGCAATCATGTCTAATTGACGATGTTAAAGTTAGCGCTAGCAGGGAGGCAACCCATGCAATTTGTGTATATATTAAGATTTTGTGTGTTTAATTTTTATAGGAAAAGTCATAGACAAGATGGAAGACGATCTCGTAAAACTTCACAAGCATTTTCCTTCTCTCCCTTAAAACTCTCTGATGAAAGTCTACAAAGCAAGCATTGAAAGAATGAGACTTCTGATGATCAAAGGTATTTTTAGTGATATTCGTTGGATAATTGAAGCACGAGTTCGCTTGGCAGGTGAGTAATCTAACTATTTTCTTTCATTTCTGCTTGGGTTAGGAAAAATCACTTATGCTAAGAAAATAATAGCTAAACGATTAGGTGTTTGTTATAAATGTGCACGTTGTACATGCAATACTCGTTGTCATTATTTAGGAATGGTGTCTGATAATCGTGAAGATAAAATAAAATTCATTTGGGATGGCATGAATAAGGAGTCCTTAGATGATATATCATTAATTCTTGAGACGCATCCCAGTGGATATGTCTATCACACAATTCATAATTGACATACACAGTTTCGAAGAGCAAGACAACAACTGTGTCTCAGGAATCTGACTTTAAAATACCCTGTTTGTAAATTTATAAGAAAATTAGATGGGGAGCTTGTCCATGACCCATAAAGGTCAGTCAAGCCGTTACTACATGTACATATTATTTTTTTTCCATAATAATTACGATTTTCTTTATTTTGATTCCTTTTATTTTCACCGACAAGATCCAGACTTTTTGACTTTCACGATATATTTTATTGTTCCACTAATAATTATCATTTGGTAGTTACTAGTGCAATTATTACTTACCCTTTTTCAGGATCTATAAATTCAGCTCGTCATTGCTCTCTTCAACGCATCCAGATTAGAGAGAGTAAAAACAAAAAAACAAAAACAAAAACAAATGTAAGCAACTTCAAGAAGACGAGTCGTTACCATCTTTGTGTTCTGTGGGACTAGTTCTGGATCTAAACTAGTATTTGTTGAGGCAGCAAAAGAATTGGGTAAAGTTATGGCTGAAAGGAATATGCACTTAGTATATGGCGGTGGCAATCTTGGACTGATGGGTTACGTTTCAAAGGCCGTACAGGAAGGAGGTAGTCAAGTTTTGGGAATCATTCCAAAACCTTTGGCGGACGCAAATCTTATCGGACAATCAAACGGAGAGGAATGCATTATATCAGGTATGTCCGAATGACTTGTTGAAATGATTAATCATGCTGATGCTTTTATTGCTTTGCCAGGTGGCTTGGGCACGATGGAGGAAATGTTTTCAGTGATATCTTGGGCGAACTTGAACATACACCAGAAACCAATTTGACTGTTTAATGTTGATGGATTTTTTTACTTTCATTTTGTGTTTCTTGAAGATGCTATGAGAAATGGGTTCCTTTCAAAACCCGTAAAAAATATCCTCTTCAATGCCAAAACAGCCAATAATTTAATTGACCAACTCTTGACGTTTGAACCAAATATAGACCCTATCATTTCCAAGTTGAACTAGTCTGATGATCGTGTTAAGAAGCGTCGGATAAATCTGGATCTTAACCTTTAGTTTTCTTTTTAGATGTAGATACAATTGACAATTCCATGCTAACCAGTATCTTCTAAACTTTTCATCTTCTTTTTAAGACATTGGGGACAATGTCTCAATTACGTTTGTGGGAAGAGATAGTTGACTAGTATCTTGTTTTTTATTTTTTTTCTGTGTGTTGCTTTTGCTTTGTTAAAGAAAAAACAAAAAAATGATATATATATATATATAACAAAAAAATAAAAAATTGTTTTGATTTTTATGTTTTTAACCTTACTAACTAAGTGGAATTGTGTTTTGAGATAGCTGAGTAAGAAGTTTCCACTCATGAGACGTATCTAAATTCGTTTCGTAACAAGTTAATTTTTGTTCATTTCCTTTTGAATTATTTAAATGCGTGAATTCTCCATAATATTGATTAAATTTGATCTTCATATGCTCATTTAACAGGTATTATCAACATACATGGTAACATACGGACATGGGTCGTAAGTGAAAATTTTGTAATATTCAATGCTCTGGTTTATTGGAAATAGCAAATAAAAGCGATGGAATAAAAAAATAATAAAAAAATTAAAAAAATATATTGTATATAAATAATTAACCTGCTCTTACTTAGTAATCGGACATCTTGCCTCAGTAAGTAGTGATTGTTCGCGTCAAACGGTAGAGCTGAGTTAATAATTAAGTTTCTACTTAGTAACCGGACGTCTTTCCTCGGTAAGCAGTGATTATTAGCGTCAAACTGTAGAACTTTTAACATCTGAGATCCGGAGAATTGAGTCTGTAGGGGTGTCTTAACACCTAGTACCCTAAACCAACTGGTTTGGGAGTCATTGGCCCAAAGCTCGTTACAAGGAATGAAGATACTGTAAAAAAAAAATTTCATTGCCAAAAATGAGTGAATTCCAATATAACTTTAGGAAAAAAATATTACTCTATTTTTCAATTAAACTTATGAATATTTTGGGCACAATGAGTTGATTAATACCTTGTTGGTTATGTATATGGAGAATGGTAAAAAGTATTGGAGAATTTACTTATTTAGTAATTTAGAAAGAAAAAAACAACTATTAACTTGAATAAGAATTTCACTTTTTAACTTGATTATTTTGTTTGTGTGATTTATTGTATATTTGATTGACGTTTGTGGGTATCGTCGATGTAAGCCCTCACGAGACTATAACTCGTCCACTATGGATACCTAGGGGTTTAAAGGCTATTGCATACGCTAAATGCAACTGTGATCCTTACGAAAATGGCTTAGGTTAATTTATTTTAAAGTTGTGTATTTCATTTTTTTTTTTTCTTATTTTGCTCGAGGACTAGCAAAATGTTAGGTTTGAGGGTGTGATGAGCGAAATATATATAAATATACCGCCTATTTTACTTAATATTTTGAAAAGTTTCTCGAGTTTTATGAACATTTTGATGTGTTTTTGTTTATTTTACAGAAAAAATAAAATCGGGACTCAATGGAATTAATTAGGATGAAATTTGAAACAAAGAATGACAAAAACAGGACTTGACATTTGGATTTTGGATGTTGGAAACTTGAAATGACGTTCTAACGAAGTACAACTTTGGAAATTTCAACTTTGCGCAATTTTCGTATTTTGTCCATATCCTTTTACTCCGATATCGGATTAAGGTGATTCAAGTTCCAGATGAAAGAAAACTCAAAGATCTACAACTTTGATGTTCATAAGAAATTCGAATTCGGAAGTTTTCAAGACCGAAATTGGTGAAAAATCCAAATTCTGTTATGTGTAATTATTAAAGTCATTATCAAAAATAAAAAAAATGGAAAATGATAATTTACAATTTTCAAACTTGCACCAAACATGCTTCCATGTTTGGTGGAGGATTTGATACCATGTTTGGTGGAGAAATTGTGGAAGCTTTTATATTTGCCTATAAATAGCATGCCAAATTTGATGTAAAACTCATACTTTCTTCTTGGGAATTTCCTTAGAATACTAAGAAGAGAGTATCTTGTTTGTTTAATTTTAGTTTTCTTGTATTTAATTTTTATTTTAGTAATAAAACTTTGTTTGTTTGACTTAAATCATGAGTAGGTAACTTCTTTCTGCTGGGGTGAAAGGCGAAACTTTTATTATTATAATTTAGATTAATCTCTCTTATTTTATAATATATAAATTATCTTAAAACCTGACTAATTGGATACAGCCTTTATTGTCGGTTGGACTTAATTATATTAATTTTAACTTAATTGGATACTGCTTTTATGGTCGGTTGGAAATAATTAAAATATGACTTAATCAGGATACCGCCTATATGGTCGGTTGGAAATATAATACAAATTTATATATTATAATAAGAGAGATTTCTTGATTTTAAATAATAAAAGTGAATCCCCAAATCCCAACATTTTATTTCATTTTTGTAATTTTTTACTTTTTAGTTTTCAACTTATTGCATTATATTTTATTTATTTATGTCTTTAATAGTCCTAAGTATGTGTTGTAACTAAATAAAATATCTAGGGTTGTGATGAATTCCAATATCAATGGTTTTATTAGTTGATTTGTCTTGTGTCTTGTGTAATATTTTGCTTTATTTATTAAGTCTTAAACTTAATACTTCTTGTTAATTTGCCACTAATAAGACTCATTTGGTAAACTTATAATGAACTAGGCGAATGGATTTTAGGTTTCAGCCTTAGACTCAATAGCTCACGATCTCACACTCACCTTAGAGATTTCCTTCCAGGATAGACATATACCTGTCGGGCGTGGGTAGCCATAATTGAAACTTAATCTTAATGAATTCAGAGTTTCTTGGTTAACATAGACATATAGTTAATTGGGTTAATTTGAGTGTTTGCATCTGACCATCGACAGAGGCTTTTACATATCTTCGTGTTCCAGGTTTATAAACTGACATATTACATAAACATAAGATAATCACTTCATCTTTAGAAGAATATTGGAAGGATTCACAACCTTAGATAGTTTCATAATATTGATTACTTTTAGAATTTACTTTTGCATTGTTGTAATTACTTGTCACTAGTTAAAATCACCATCCAAACAACAATCAATTTTTAGATACTTGTAGAAATTTAACTTCAATAAATTAATAGCATATGTATTAATTCCTCGCGGGATCGATACAGAATTTATCCCAAGATTAAATCTGATCAGCCCATGGTATTTGAGCCGTAACATTTTCATACAATCTCTGATTTTTATGAACTTATATCGTCGGAAATCTAAGAACGAGACGTGCAACTTCTGCGTTGGACACCTTTTCAAATTCGAATCATAAGAATGTCAAAAATTGAGATTTTCGTGACTACTATAGTATAATTCAGGAATGACCTAGATTTGGGGTGATGTGGCTTAATCCTAGCCACCCATTTCAAAACAAAAATATGTCATTTTCCTATATAAAAAAAGGGCACTTTTCCCTCATCTTCACAAGCCAAAAATGTGAAGGGCTTATGGGAGCCTTCTCATACCAATTTTTTATTCTCATATTCATTTTTTCAAGTCATTTTGATCCATTCAAGCTTGGTAAGTTTCTTTTCTCTATCCTATCTTCCCAATTTTCAATTGTGAGCAAAGGAATTAAAATTCTCAATTCGTACCTTGTAAACCCTAGGGTTTGGTTTTGCTTAATTAGTATTAAGAACATTGTTAGCATGCATTTTGGAAGGTGTTTATTAACATGAAATGAGGCTTTTATGTCTATAAATGTGATGGGGATTAGAGTTTTTGATTTGATGATATTAAAA
The DNA here is from genome assembly GCA_019454045.1 of Zanthoxylum bungeanum. NCBI lineage: Eukaryota > Viridiplantae > Streptophyta > Magnoliopsida > Sapindales > Rutaceae > Zanthoxylum > Zanthoxylum bungeanum. The sequence continues at coordinate 26,226 of SKCR01040693.1, forward strand.
TAAATGGTTTGTGTTTAATTGAGGATATTTCTTGATTGAGGATATAAATGAGTTTATATTGAGTTGAGTTGAAGTTTGGATAAGAGTGTTGGACATTAGCTTGAGCTTTTACTTTGAGGAATTGGTGTTAGGCCCTGAAAACAAGCTAGCGTCACGATACTCGACACCCTAAGTCGCGACGCGTAACCAGAAGGTACTTACTGCCTCGATCTGAACTTGTAGGCATCGTGACGTAGAATACTCACACTGCGACGCGTAGCGAGCTGAGGCTCTCTGCCTCGGGCCTGATCAGTTGGGTGTCGCAAAGTGTAGAGTTGGGCATCGCTATGCGAAACAGAACATGCTCTCTGCCTAAGTCTGCTTAGGTTGGCATCGTAACGTAATAGACTCGGCGTCGTGACGCAAGACAGAAATAGTTCCATATCATTTCAGTTTCAAATTTAAATGTTAGAGGCCACCCTAAGGGTTTCGTATCAACACTTATACATATATTGTGACATGTCGCAAGCATTATACATCATGTGGTGATTATTAATTAGTTGAAAGAAGAAACTTAGTATAATTCTGAAGTATATTCATGATTTATATTCTAACCAAATTTACCAATTATAAATCATCGGTAAGAACCCAAAGTTCTTCAACGAAGTGAAATAGTGCCAGCCAGATTCCAAAATCTGTGAGTGGACCATTTTCTCAAACTGGTTTTGTTTAATTGTTTTGATATCAGACTTAATTTTCCGTACATAGGGCGTTAGCCAAAGTTTTAATACAGTTGTTACGATTGATGAAATTTTAGAAAGATTGATTTCAAAAGCTTGAATTTTATGATTTTTTGAGGCACGAGGGGGAAATCCACCTCAATTAAAACTTGGTACAGACATGGAATTGACGAATACAGATATCGTGTGCGCACACAACTCAGGATTAGGGATGACTGATGCCCCTAGATCCCAGATTTTGAGTCAGGAGGGTAGCATAGATCTGCACCCCCAGCTCCAGATTTGTGGCTTGGGGGACGGCGAGATGTAACGCCCCAAGACCACCAGATATTTGCGTACGAGTGGATAGCGATACGTAACTCCCCAATGCGCCAGATATTCAGATTTTTCAGATGTAGATTTTTCAGAAACTGATTTTTAGAAATGGATTTCTAGAAACAGATTTTCAGAAAAGATGAGTTTTATAAAAAGAGCTTTCAGAAAATATTTTCAGAAAGAGTTGAGTTTTCAGATAATAAAGAGAATTCAGAAAAGATTATTTTCTAGAAGGATTTCGATTTTTAGAACCATGTATTTTCATAAAGAATTAGTTTTCATTTCAAACTGTCCACTCACTAGATCGTTCGAAAGATCTAATCCCCCCACTCACAGTTTCTTTGTTTTATATGTTACCCAGATGATGAGCTCATGAGGATGGATACTGATGGTAGACACTAGGGGTGTTGAGTCCACCAGGTCAAGTCAAAAATATTATCAGTCAGAGTCAAAATGAATTCTTGTATCAGGCAATAGTTCATTCAAAATTGTATGTTTTATATATTAAAGTGTCCATAACATGGTTGTAAAACTATGGTATTTTGAGTATATAGTTATGAATGTTAAAGTGGATCTTATGTTATTGAGTTGGGCTATGGTCCCAAGTATGAGATCATGTTTAAGATGAGATTAGTAGAGTTGATCATAGTTAGAAAATCATAGGCTAAGGGGGATATGGTGGCTTATTCCCTGCCAGTAGCATCTCTTGGTGAGGTATGTTACAAAGATGGTATCAAAGCATGGTTTAGAGAGTCAGTGACTGTAGTGGGTAGAATGTTGGGGTTTTGTATACATGGTATGTCCGAGATGCCTGTATACGAGGCACTACCTCTCCAGTATCTGATCATCGAGTACGTCATCAAGGACTTATAGACATGTTAGTAAGAATTCCCAAGGTTATCTAAATTTTTCTTTCTAAAGACAGCAACCATGGTCCATATTCTAGCTGAGAATCATTCCGTAGTTATCTCGGTTTACTAGCAAGAAGTTCAAGACATGTTACGAAAATAGATAGTAAAGTTCTAAGAATATCACCCAATAGAGTAAAAGAGATAGAGAAAGCTAAAAGAAAAGTATGATGTACAGATGCCCAGAGCAACCAGAAGCTATTAGAGGTAAAGATATGGAAATAGATTTAAGTGTTCCTAGAACATGCCAAGATCGTCTAAGAGTGATTCGTGTGTGAATTAATCAAAGGGAGTTGCGGCATACTCACATTCATCGGTTGAAGTTCAAAACTTTTTCATGGATGTTGAAGCTTCCAAGCCTTTTTGAGTGTTTCCAAACTCATGGGTGAGTTTCCCTATCACCATCTTTTGACTCTAATTGTGCTAGCAAGCTTGGATTTTTGAAACACAAATTCCATGGAGATAGCTTGAAGTTCCGGCCAAGAGAGGAATTTGGAGGAGAGAGTGAATAGTAAGTATAACTTCCAAAGTTTACTACTTTTTTTAAATATAAAGTTGGTGTGTAGGATTTGGTTTGTGTGTTTTAAAAGCAATCCAAGCTTTTCACACAACCAATTACCAAATTCCATCACTAGTCGAACACATTGATGTAAGTTGGTGGGCCCCACTTTAAATTCCAAATTTAAGTCAGACAATCCAACACGCAACTTCGCTCGGGCCCGGGTTCGTTTAATCCTGAATTAAACGAATTTTCCGTTGCGACTTAATTAAATCCAGCTTAATTAAATAATAATGCCTCACAAAATTATTACAGAATTACCTTGCGAATTAATTAGAACTTAATTCGTTCGCACGAATTAAAATCCAATTTTAATTCCGCGTTGGAATCTAATTTCAATTAATATATCTAATATATTATTTTAGCCCAATTAAATAAATTAAATAGTAAAATCCAATTTAACTATTAAATTTATTTTACTGATTAATTCCAAATTAATTGCGTTCTCTCTTCTCGACGAATTTAATCCCAGATAAATTCTCTCTTATGATAATTAATTCCCAGTTTAATTATTGCCGTAATTAATCCCAGATTAATTTTCTCTCATAATTAATCCCAGATTAATTATGTGTTCGAGTCAAATCTCATCGGTGAATCTTTGGTAGGCGACCCAAGAGATCCCTGGATACGTTGGCAGTAAATACGGTCATCGGACTATCCGAACACGTGCATACCCGATACCACGTTCATACCGATTTACAAGACATGGTTGGCTTCTAGCAAAGCACTGTGCCTACCCAATTCTCCAGAAATATTCTTTAAAGGAATATATAATCTTTGTCAGACGTAGTATACGTAGTATTGCGTATTACGACCCAGTATCAGATATCATATGCTAGGCCTAGGGCTGGAATTGTGTCTGCCCCGTACGAAGCATATATCGGATCTTTGGTAACTAGTCTCTATAATCGGAAAATCATGACCTAGTCATATTATCCCGATGACTGCAATACTTAAGAGTACCAGTTCCATATCCATGCGTGATCATCATCTCCATATGACTGAAGTGATACTTCCATCTTGACATCACACCCAATACACTACGATTCTCAGTATACCCAGAAGAGGCGTACACATAACCTGTTAAAGCCACAGACGACCAAAACCAAAGTATACTGATTGTCGCAAGTATTAATGGTGCAAGTCTCAAGTTAAGACCAAATACACCTACCCTGATTCGGATTCCCATAGACACATAGTCATACTACCAATGGGATTCCGAGGGGTCTATCCAGAGCGAAGCTGTTTCTGTACCATCGGTAAACAGAACCTTCTATCGCACTTGCATAAGTATCCAATACTTAAATATATGAGAACTATGTCGTTACGCTTCCATAACGTGCACAAGTGCAATACTAGCCTATTCCACATTATCGATGTCCAGTCTCGATAATACTACGACTATGGATATTTAATGATTAAACCTTTCGTGGATTAATACTATCTCATATCTTATTAATCTGGTACTAATCATATGGACTTTTATCATTTATATATCGAGGTAATCCAATTACAAATGATAAAAGAGCAATTTCCTTTGTCACATAGTTAATTTTGTATAAGAACACCATGCTCTTTACAAAATTGTGATGCTATGGGTCATAATTGTCCAAAAATCTCCCACTTGGCCTATAGCCAATCACTCAAGTGTCCAACACCTGAACTATGTACGGGTCGCTCAAACTTCTGCTGAGAAACAGCTTTCGTCAGTGGATTTGCAAGGTTATCATCTGATGCGATTTATTCAATCATCACATCACCACGATGTATATTTTGATGAATCAGATAAATTAGTCGAAGTATATACTTGGATCATTGATCAAATGCTAACAGAACTACACCTAATCCAATTAGGATTATATAGATCCAAAATGCTTCTTTTGCTGCCTCAGCTGCAGCAATGTTCCGCTTTTGTTATTTATTCGGCAACAGTATCTTGCTTGGAAGATTTCCAGCTCACTATTCCGTTATTCAAACTAAATATCTACCCTTATTGCGACTTAAAGTCATCTTTGTCGGTTTGGAAACTTGCAGCGGTGAACCTAGTCACCTCAAGTTCTCCTTTCCCCATATTCCAAGAAAGCATCTTTAGTTCGTCCAAGATACTCAAGGATGTTCTTTACATCAATCCAGTGACCATAACCTGGATTGGCCTTATAGCGTCAACATATACTCAAAGTATATGAGACATCAGGTCACATACATTTAAAAAACGTATGAGCTCTGGGAGGGTTATCAGTAGCTTTCTAGATCTATCCCAGTAGATCTTTATTCCTATAAGAAAGCCTGCTTCTCCCATGTATATCATGGAGAATTTTAATGAAAGCCAAGCTTTCACCGATTTTATATTATGGGAATGTTATTGCTAAGAAGCAATACATCATCAACTTATAGGACATTTATTGTCAGTGCGCTCCCACTAACCTTCTTATATACACAAGAATCATCTTCGTTTTGAATGAAATCATATACCATTATGATCTCATCAAAACGTTGGTTCCAAGAATACAATGCTTGCTTTAATCCATAAATTGATCGATTTAACTTGCAAACCTTGTTTGGATGTTTTGGCACGACAAAACCGTCAGGATGTTACATAAAACATCCTCCAAAAGGTTTCCGTTAAGGAAAGCGATTTTGACGTCATCTGCCATATTTCATAAACGAAATATGCAGCACTTGCAAGCATTATCCGAATGGATTTAATCATGGCAATAGGTAAAAGGTTTCGTCGTAATCGACACCATGTTGATGACAATACCCTTTCGCTACAAGCCTAGCTTTGTACATTTGTATGTTTCCATGCATGTTTGTCTTCACCATGAAGACCCATCTGTTACCAATAGGCTTCTGGTACATCAACTAGTATCCAAACTTGGTTGTATACATGGAATCCATTTCGGACTTCATTTCACTTTTCCATATAGCGGAGTTGATACCTTGTATCGCTACCTCATACGTAGCTGGCTTATTATCCTCAATAAGATTAATAGCTTTATGAGGTGAGATAAAAAACTCATACCTCTAAGGTCGTTTTCTAACTCTCTTCAACCTACGTTGTTCTTGTGTATTAGAAGATTGTGGAACAGTCTCATCCCTGATGAACTGTTCATGTTCCGTTAAGGATCGGTGCCAGGAACAGTATTACTTTGATTTTCATCGAGTTTTACTTCCCTCCCACTTACCACTGCATTTAGGTATTCCTCTTAGGAAAACCGCATGGAGATCAACAAATTTATTTGTTCTCTTGTGAGTTATATAAGTACTATACTTTGGTTTCCCTAGGATAACCTAAAAATATGCACTTATCCGATTTGGGTTCTAGTTTGGTATTATCCAAACATATGCCCAATATTCCCAAATCTTCAGGAATGAGAAATCTGGTTTCTTTCCTGTTCATATCTAATATGAAGTCTGTCTAACATATTTTCATAGAACCTTATTCAAAATAAGTATTGCACTGTTTAATGTATATCCTCGGAAGGAAATTGGTAGCTTAGAGCGACTCATCATTAACCTTACCATGTCCAACAAAGTTCGGTTTCTCTATTCGGACACACCGTCAAATTGAGGTGTCCCAGGAGGAGTCCACTGTGAAAGAATTGTTAGACATTATGACCCATAGCGTCACTGTTTTGTAAATGATATTGTATTATTGTACAAAATTAACTATGTGATAATGAAATTGCCTTTTGCCGTTTTGTAAAATTATTTACTTTGATATATTAATGGCAAAAGTCCATATGATTAGTTCCGTATTGAGATGATATGAGACAGTATCAATATAAAAGTTTAATCATTAAATATCCCTAGTCGGAGTATTATCGAGATCGGACATCGATAATGCGGAATAGACTAGTATTGCACTTGTGCGAGTTGTGATGGCACAACGGCATAGTTCTCATATATTTAAGTATTGGATACTTATGCAAGTGCGATAGGAGGTTGTGTTTTACCGATGGTACGGAAAACAGCTTCGCCCTGGACAGACCCCGCGGAATCCCATTGGTAGTATGTCTGCGTGTCTATGGGAGGCCGCATCAGGGTAGGTGTATATGGTCTTAACCTGAGACTTGCATCGCTAGTACTTGCGACAATCGGTAAACTTTGGTTGTGGTGGTTCGGGGCTTTAACCGGTTCTGTGTACGCCTCTTCTGGGTTTATCAAGAATCGTAGTGTACTGGATGTGATGTCAAGATGGAAGTATCACTTCAGACATATGGAGATGATGATCACGCAGGATACAGAACTAGTACTCTATAAAAGGTTGCAACCGTCGGGACAATATGACCAGGTCAGGATTGTCCGATTTAAAGAGACTAGTTGTTTGATATCCGATATATGTTTCGTACGGGGCAGACACATTTCCAGCCCCAGGCCTAACATGTGATCGTCCGATACTGGATCGATGTACGCGATACTACGGTATACTACGCTTGATAAAGATCTAATATTCCAGTAAGAATATTTCTGGAGAATTGGGTAGGCATGGCGCTTTGCTAGAAGCCAACCTTGTCTTGTAAATCGGTAAAAACGTAGTACGAGGTACGTACGTGTTTGGATTATCCAACGACCGTATTTACTGCCAACATATCCGGAGATCTCTTGGGTCGCTTCCTGAAGATTCACCTATGATGTTTGATTCGAACTTTATTAATCTTGGATTAATTACGGAGAAACTTTATCTTGGATAAAATGCCTTATTAGGAGAGAGAGAGAGATCGATTAATTTGGAATTAATCGATAAATAATATATTCGATATATTATTAAACGAAATTAGATTTCGACGCGGAATTAAAATCGGATTTTAATTCGGGCAAACGAATTAATTTGGAATTAATATGTTAGCGATCTGAATAATAATTCCGCTAGGCGTAATTATTTAATTCTCGTCGCGACGGAAATTCGTTAATTCGGAATTAGCGAATTTGGGCCCGAAAGTGTTTGCGGACACATTCGTATTTTGCAACGGGTGGAATCCACAAATCACATCGCGATATCTCATTACTTGACACGAATAGATGATGGATGTATCTAGTCACCTTTATGGGATGATACATTGTCTCTATTCTCAATGTGAGATAATGATGGCATATGATGAATTTTCCTTTGGAGGGAAAACCTTTCACGGTTTTTGAAGGGTTTTTTAATTAAAAATTCATTTTGGTATTTGATATCTTATCATTGCTTTTCATTTGGCAACTCACGGTTTTGGTAACAAAAAGAAAGAGGACCAAAATTGAAAAAGTCTAACACTCTTCTCATTCTCCTTGCTCACGCCGTGAGCTTCAAACCAAAGGCAGAAAAATCATTTTCATTTCTCCATTTTTCTAGCACATTGAAGGATCAAAAGAGGTGATAGGGAAACAACCTTGGAGCTTGGAACACTTGAAGACTTGGAGCTCCTCTTCATCTTGGCCGAAACTTCCACCTTGAAGACTCAAGGATTGTCTTCATCATTTTCGTCACAAAGCTTAGTAAGTATGATTCCGCCATGTTTCTAGCTTTGCATGTATGTTATTTGTATTTCTATGGCTTAATCTTTCTTTGGGACTAATTATAGAAACCAACAAGAATACCATACTCTTTTAAGTAATCTTGAAACTCATATGTTTAAGTATTTTACACTATGGTCTGACCATAATATTTTTAATACTTTTACCGGTCTGTTTTCTTACTTCGTCTCGAAACTCTTTGAATTACTCTAAAGTTCCTGACTTGTGTTTCATAAGATACACATAACCGTAACGCGAAGCCACATCCCTAAAAGTTACGAAGTATTCATATCCACCTCCAGCCTAGCTAGAGATGGGCCCACTTACGTCACTATGAACGAGGGCTAACAGATCAATGGCACTTGCACTTATACCAAGTAAGTGCCTAATAAACTAGATTCGTAGACATCATTTGAATTTGAATCAAATCTGTCCTAGTAGCCACTCTTCGAAAGTGTGGATATACGAGTCTTGTTAATGTGTCCCAGACAACAATGCCACTTTTAAGTCTCAATAGATTTATTCAGTTTGAGCTTTTGTTTGTCATATTATATGTTTGAGATTCATTTATATTCTAAATATAAATATTGTTATTCACATCTAATGTGATTATCTCAATATCATCTTTATAAACAAAACATTTAGTGTTTTAGAATATAAAGGTATACCCGCAACGGGTTAAACTAGATACAGAGATAATGTTCCTAGTCAAACTAGATACATTATAACAGTCTCCTAATTTAAGTATATGCCCAAATGGCAGTTCCAAAACTTAGGTTTCTACGGCCAAAACAACGACTCATGTCATGTTTCTGACTCATAGGTCGATCTCATCTGAAGCAAGTCTCCTGCTAATCAGCAGATCCCGCACATCGGTACATATATATGTACCACATCCAGTATCAAAAATCCAATTTTAAAACTAGTCGTGGACATGTTTATAACAAACATACCTGAAGTCGGAGCCTTGCCCGTCTTCACTTCCTTCATGTCTGCCTTGTCCATACGACAATCACGCTTCCAGTGACCCCATTTGCCATAGTTTTGGCAGACATCTTGGGATATGTCCTTTGTCTTCCTAGAAGATTGTGCCGATTTTGCCTTTGCCCGTTTTCTTCACACCCCCAGAAGCCTTCGGCCAAGCCTTGGCCTTCTGAGATGTCGAAGTAAGATGTGCCTTGCGCTTCTTGCCCTTTTAGAAGCTCTGGCTCTGCCTCATTGAGCATAGCCATTAACTCTCCAATAGTTTTATCTTGGTTCAAGATAAACCCGCCCCAGCTTTCGGGTAGAGACTATAAGATCAAATCTATGGAAGTCTCGACCTCGTAGGTAATGCTCAGCTAACTTAGCTGTTTGATGTCAGCAATCATCTGCCACACCTAGTGCTCGATAGACGTACCCTCTGACATACGCGAGCGAAAGAACTTCTTTTGCAATTTGTACTTCTAAGATCTAAGGTTAGATCTATAAAGATCCTTTAATTTCATCATCATGGTATAAAGATCTAATCCTTCGTTCTGACGACGAAATTAAGGAGTCATTGCGGCAAGCATAACAGGTTGATCACTAAAGTTATCATCACGATGAGTCTTCCAAAACTCATGCTCTACTATTTGCTCAAATCTAGGCTCATGCCCGAGAGGTTTCTCTATCAAATAGAGTAACTTCTCAGCTTCCAGGACTATCTTGAGATTCAATTCCCAATCTGAAAATTTACGTCGTTAAAGATATTTTCACCTATGATTATGTTCTTTTACGATAATCTTTCAGCTATATTGATTGCTATAGTCCAACTATCCAATCAATAATTTCGGGTACAATAAGTAGGGGTGTTCATAGGGTCGTGACCCGACCCGACCCACGCCGGTTCAACAAAAAAAATCGTGAAATTTTGACCCGACCCGACCCGATCCGATCAGAAATTTCGGATCGGGTCACGGGTTTAGGTCAAAAAAGTCGGGTCTGACCCGACCCGATAATATTATAATATATATTTGTTATGATATAATTTTAACAAGAAACATTTGTAGTTGGAATGGCAAAATAGTTGCTTGGTCATGAAAGGGCCCCAAGTTCGAATCCCACCATGCCCAAAATCCGAAAATTTTGCTTAAATATTTTTTAAAAATAAAATGGTGGCAGTGGGAATTGAACCTGAGACTAAGAAAATGTTAACCAGAGACTTTACCATTAGAACACCAAGCGTATCTTGTAAAATTGTATAAATATATATATATATTATATTATTATATATTATGGTGACCCGACCCGACCCGCGGTTTTTTGACCCGACCTGTTGCGACCCGACCCGCGCGGGTCAGCTGCATTAATTTCGGGTTTCGGGTCAAATGACCCAAGTGACCCGACCCGATCGGGTAAAAAAAAAACCAAAAAACCCGACCCGACCTGACCCGTGAACACCCCTAACAATAAGATGTAATGATTACTATAGTCTAACTATATAACCAACTATAAATGATCGGTTAAATTCAAATGTATTGATTACTATAATCCAATTATATGACCAACTATAAATGAAGTAGTTTGAATACAGTCCAACTGTTCAATTAAAACAACAATTGAATATTATTCCAACTAATATATTTATAAATAATTAATGACGAAAAATGAAATGAGCGCATATTGGCAAGTAATTAAACGAAATTACAAATTTAATACTTGCCTTCCACTATTTTTCGGCGAGCTTCTAACCCTCTGTGGAGTACTCGGGAAACCTAGTTTCCTAGTGGGCTAGGATCCCGTTAAATAATACACAACCTTGACTTTGGCCAACAAGTTGTATGAAACTTAACTAGGTATATCTCTAAGATCAATTGGATCCCATCCGATTCCTAGATCCAGTAGGTGGACCTCCAAGTCCGAAACATATATCCAATATATTCCCTAACCTTTTTCCTCTGAATCAACTAAGCCTTGGCTTTGGCTCAACAAGCTTAATGAAACCAGTTAAGCGTGACCCATTGACAGTGGGAAAGCTTCGTAATCGAGGTAGATGAACAAGAAGTGACCTTGACTTTGGCCAACAAATAACAACTTGCCCAAGACGTATGATATCGAAAAAAACTTACGTGGTTCAAACACATCTGTGATGGACAAAGGTCTTGACTTTGGCCAATAAACCAATGCTAATCTAGGATATTGAGAGAGAATCACTCAATGGAAGGAAAAATGCTTAATATAAAATGAGGGTTTTTGTCGCGATTTGGCAAAAAATTTATTATCTTTAATTAGGTCTCATCATACACCCTTAAGCATGCATTCTAAAAGCATAATAAGGCGCGAATAAAATAATAATGATATTCGGATGGATATATAACAAACTTTGTTCCTAGACAAATCTCTCTTTTTCCTCTCTCCCGCTAGCATTATTCATACTTCTACCCAATTACATAATACTTCTAAAGAAACCTCATTTGCATTGAGGGGAATTGGTGAGAAGAGAAATACAATGAGATAAAGAGATAATAGGCTGGAAACGCAAGTCCAATTTAATAAATTCTAAATTTATTACAACAATTTCCAAAATTGCCCTCACCCTACTAATATCCATATGATATACATTATTCATTCATACATCCAAGGATTCACACAAAGCATGTTATTCAATCAATCTAATCCAATTAATTAATCTTTGATTAATGACCATCCAATGATCAAACAACGATTTGATTTGCGCGAGTCAAACTCGTTTAAAAATAAATACTCAAAGTACTTATTCTTGAATTATATCGAACTACAATTTTAAATCCAATTTAAATTATATTCAATACTAATTCATATTTAATTCCAAATTAAATAATTATACTTTTAAAAGTTCCTTTTAGACTTGGATTCCAAGTCCAATCTACATGGGTCTCAAAGGCCCAATTAGTATCCAATACTTTTTAATTAAAGTCCAATGGGCTTTTAATTAATTCTTTAGGCATGGGCTTTGGCCAATTTGGATCAAACTCAAATGGCAAGGCCTAATTAAGGAATCACCCTTTTTGCCAAAAATCAATTTAGGCCCATTAGGCCTAAATAAATTATTTAAAGGCCCAATTATCATATTTGGACTTTATGGAAATGGTTTTAGGCCCAATTGGATCCAACCCAATTGTTTTAAAACAAACTTGGTCGAACCAAGCCCATTAAACCCAATTACAACAAATTAAATGAATACATCATTCCAAATTACATATTAATTTAATTAAAGTGCAATTAACATAGTTAATCAATTAATCTAATATTTCCAAAACACTAATTAATCCAATTTAATCATGCTCATCATATCCAATTCATGTCCAACATAAATTGAAGTAAAATCAATCTATTACATGCTTCACACTCCACGACAATCATCGTGAAATAACATTCAATTCCGATTTCAATCCAATTAAACCAACAATTAATATTCATTTCATGCTTTGAACATATCCATTTGTCTAAAATCAAAAAATCACCATGAGTCCTATCTAAGGTGCATTCGGCCAAGCTAAGGAAATTAGGGAAAATTTTATCCAATTCATTTTCTCAATTCCTAATATGTACAAATCCAATTCAATATCATCCAAGCTCAACCAAACAATCAATTTAAGAAAATACATACTCCAAGCATAAATTCCCATATTAAAGTCCATAAACCCTAGATTTTCAAATCAAACTTAGATGGCTCTGATACTATTGTAAGTGTTCCTAGAAAATGCCAAGATCGTCTAAGAGTGATTCGTGTGTGAATTAATCAAAGGGAGTTGCGGAATACTCACATTGATCGGTTGAAGTTCAAAACTTTTTCATGGATGTTGAAGCTTCCAAGCCTTCTTTGAGTGTTTCCAAACTCATGGGTGAGTTTCCCTATCACCATCTTTTGACTATAAATGTGCTAGCAAGCTTGAATTTTTGAAACAAAAATTCCATGGAGAGAGATTGAAGTTTCGGCCAAGAGAGGAAATTGGAGGAGAGAGTGAATAGTAAGTATAACTTCCAAAGTTGACTACATTTTAAATATAAAGTTGGTGTGTAGGATTTGGTTTGTGTGTTTTAAAAGCAATCCAAGCTTTTCACAGAACCAATTACCAAATTCCATCACTAGTCGAACACATTGATGTAAGTTGGTGGGCCCCACTTTAAATTCCAAATTTAAGTCGGACAATCCAACACGCAACTTCGCTCGGGCCCGGGTTCGTTTAATCCTGAATTAAACGAATTTTCCATTGCGACTTAATTAAATCTAATTTAATTAAATAATAATGCCTCGCAAAATTATTACGGAATTCGCTTGCGAAGTAATTAGAACTTAATTTGTTCGCACGAATTAAAATCCAATTTTAATTCCGCGTTGAAATCTAATTTCAATTAATATATCTAATATATTATTTTAGCCCAATTAAATAAATTAAATAGTAAAATCCAATTTAAATATTAAATTTATTTTACCGATTAATTCCAAATTAATCGCGTTCTCTCTTCTCGATGAATTTAATCCCAGATAAATTCTCTCTTAGGATAATTAATTCTCAGATTAATTATTGCCGTAATTAATCCCAGATTAATTTTCTCTCTCATAATTAATCCCAGATTAATTCTGTGTTCGAGTCAAATCTCATCGGTGAATCTTTGGGAGGCGACCCAAAAGATCCATGGATATGTTGGTAGTAAATACGGTCATCGGACTATCCGAACACGTGCGTACCCGATACCACGTTCCTACCGATTTACAAGACATGGTTGGCTTCTAGCAAAACACTGTGGCTACCCAATTCTCTAGAAATATTCTTTAAAGGAATATATAATCTTTGTTAGGCGTAGTATACGTAGTATTGCGTATTACGATCCAGTATCAAAAATCACATGCTAGGCCTAGGGCTAGAATTATGTATGCCCCGTACGAAGCATATATCGGATCTCTAGTAACTAGTCTCTATAATCGGATAATCATGACCTAGTTATATTATCCTGATAACTGCAGTACTTAAGAGTACCAGTTCAGTATCCCTGCATGATCATCATCTCCATATGACTGAAGTGATACTTCCATCTTGACATCACACCCAATACACTACGATTCTCAGTATACCCAGAAGAGGCGTACACATAACCTCTTAAAGCCCCGGACAACCAAAACCAAATTATACTGATTGACGCAAGTATTAGCGATGCAAGTCTCAAGTTAAGACCAAATACACCTACCCTGATTTGGATTCCCATGGACACATAGTCATACTACCAATGGGATTCTGAGGGGTCTATCCAGAGCGAAGCTATTTCTGTACCATCAGTAAACAGAACCTCCTATCACACTTGCGTAAGTATCCAATACTTAAATATATGAGAACTATATCGTTACGCTTCCATAACGTGCACAAGTGCAATACTAGCCTATTCTGCATTATCGATGTCCAGTCTCGATAATACTACGACTAGGGATATTTAATGATTAAACCTTTCGTGGATTAATATTGTCTCATATTTTTTTAATCTGGTACTAATCATATGGACTTTTATCATTTATATATCGAGGTAATCCAATTACAAATGATAAAAGAGCAATTTCTTTTGTCACATAGTTAATTTTGTACAAGAACACCATGCTCTTTACAAAATAATGATGCTATGGGTCATAATTGTCCAACAATAGATAGATAAGAAAGTATCAGAACCCATAGTAGTACAGAGAATAGAATAAGTCTAAAGAAGAGTAAAATGTCGAGTAGACTTATGTAAAGTTCCTTCCCTTTAAACAATAGTCATTTCCTCCCCAGAAAATTCCTTCAGATAGATTCAACAGCTTTTGAGTACCTCATAAGAGATAGCAAGATCCCCTGAATAATAAAAGATAGTTAGAAAACATAAGAGAAGTAAAAAAAATTGGATAGTCATGTGAGTTTCTGACAGACATGAGATGTCAAAAGGATATTAATATTTTAGATATCCAAACCTAAACCCATAAACAGACAAAATGATTAATTGCTCTAGTCAAGAAATCCAATACAGACAAGGCTCTAACCTACCCAGATTCAAACTCTCAGCGATACCAGTTAAGGAAATTGTCCTGACAGAGTCTATCTCATACCTATTTTACATGAGTAATAGACTCTAGCAGGATATAGAACACCAGAACAAGGACATAGATACCCGTTAAGATGTAAAGGCTTGTTTCGTCCTTTACCAACATAGATAGAGATAACCATAAGGAATCCCAATGAAGGTTTATCCTATGAAAGAAACAGAAGACGTTAGAAAATAGATCACCCAAAAAAGGGACTAATGAGGTTTCGAAGGATAGGAAAAAAAACCATAGATCAGACCGATGCCAATAGGAAACCATCTTTGATTAAAAGGACAGACCCACAGGATGAGAGATACTCATGAAGTTACAAAAGTACCACTATGAATAGCAAGGTTAAATGACATAGCTGTAACCTATAGCAAGAGCAGAGAGTAGAAGTCTAGGAAGAAATCAAGAAGAATGGACTAGCACTAGCCTCAACAGTATATTTTAGAGCCAATATACAGGGTATGAAGATATTAAAGGGAGATGCGAAATGTAACAAAGAAGTTCAGTACATATAGTATCATAGATAATATAGTTTAAAGATAGAAATGATAATTGAGACCTCAAAATAGGTGATAAAATTTATGGAACCTTGAGACATGGAGTAATCAACCCAGGTCCCGGCAGAATGAATGACAACTTTTCCTTCCAGTAGCCCCGACTCTAGTAAGTATATAGGCACCTAACCAGACATCACCGAGCTTAAGTAAATAATATAAATGCATATTCACATATCTCTATGGAATGCATGTACTCACCCCTCAACTTAGAGCCCAGTAAGGAGAAGAACCAGTAAAGAAAAATATTTAACAGAATAGAAGAATCACAAGACGGCTAGATAGCCGAACCAATAAGTTCAATGGAATATAGATAAGAATCATGAGATGACAATATTCTATATGAGATAGAATAGTTTGAAGTCACTGTAGAATCAAGCCAAATTTAGAAGTCGTTCTTTAGTAAAGGCTCAAAAGAGCGAAGGAACTAAAGAGAGCGATTCTCAGGAATATAGTAGATGACTTATAAAAATGCCTCATCGTAATAGAATGGAATAAAAACTAGTAGGAGAGTTGCTTTCAATCCAAAAGTATTAATAAATAAATGCTCTAATCGATCCAAGTTGATGCAGAGCTTTCCATGGGTGTAATAACTTAAGACAGTTAAGCAACAGAGACTAGTAGGAAGAATTATAGAGGCATCATAATAGAGTTTTAAGATAGCATAACCCTAGAGAAGGTTCACAATAAAAGGTAGTATGATCAATAGACTGAAAATAATCATGAGTAAAGTTGGAAGAGGTAATCCAGATGGTTCCTAGTAGTAGTGTCTTAGTGTGGGAACCAACACCAGATATGTAAACACGGGAGCCCAAGACTTATAGATGAGCAGTAAGTACAACCACATCATGGTAGCCAATGAGATCATCACAACCATGAAGACTTCAGGACCAATCCCCACCCTCCCAACCCCCATTAGACAACAATAGCATATATGGATCTCGATGTTCGCCTCAAGAAACTCCAAAAAAATAAGTAAATGTGCAGCGGAAGGAGACCGAGACATAAAACTTTTAGATATAATACAAGAGCACAATAGAAGAGGAAAATAGCTCTAAGTAAAAGGTTTAGAAGAGAAGTTGTCTAGATGAAATGATGAAAAGAGAGTATTGGTCAAGCAATGACGAGAATACAAAGAACCAGCGTTAGACATGACAAAGGACATATAAAAGATTATATCTTTTGGATAATGAGACAAAGACATAGACCACAGAAGTTTTAGATATAGAATATAATAGAAATTAAAATAATAAGGACAACAAGTAAAATGTTTGGAGCTGGAAGTGTCGAGGTAAGACACCAACAGAAAAAGATACTGGGTAAACAATGACAGTGGTACATAAGTGCTAAGATAGACTTTCGATGGTTAAGTTCAGTGGTACTATGGAACAGCAAGCTTTCTCTGTATCAAGATAAGACTGGAATTCCATTAGATAGGAAATAGAAGGAAGGTAATCAGTATAACCTATAAGTTTCCATGAAATGTACCTAGCTAAGAAACAGGACAAAGTACGACTTGAAACAGATTTATTGAGGTATAACATAATGTTGGACAATTATGACCCATTGCATCACTATTTGTACAGAACATGGTGTTGTTGTACAAATTAACTATGTGACAAAGGAAATTGCTCTTTTATCATTTGTAATTAGATTATCGGGATATATAAATGATAAAAGTCCATATGATTAGTTCCGGATTAATAAGATATGAGACAGTATCAATCCATGAAGGTTTAATCATTAAAACATCCCTAGTCGGAGTATTATCGAGATTGGACATCGATAATGCGGAATAGAATAGTATTGCACTTGTGCGCGTTGTGGGAGCATAACGGCATAGTTCTCATATATTTGGGTATTGGATACTCATGTAAGTGTAATAGGAGGTTGTGTTTACCGATGGAACGGAAACAGCTTCGCTCTAGATTGACCCCTCGGAATTCCATTAGTAGTATGACTATGTGTCTATGGAAGTCCGAATCAGGGTAGGTGTATTTGGTCTTAACCTGAGACTTGCACCGCTAATACTTGCGACAAACAATATACTTTGGTTTTGGTCGTCTAGGGCTTTAACCGGTTCTGTGTACGCCTCTTCTGGGTATATTGAGAATCGTAGTGTATTGGGTGTGATGTCGAGATGTAAGTATCACTTCAGTCATATGGAGATGATGGTCACGTAGGATAAGGAACTGGTACTCTTGTATGCTGCAGCTATCGGGATAATATGACTAGGTCATGTTTATCTGATTATAGAGACTAGTTACCAGAGATCCGATATGTGCTTCGTACGTGGCAGAACCAATTCCAGCCCCAGGCCTAGCACGTGACATTCGATACTGGATCGTAATACGCAATACTACGTATACTACGCCTGATATAGATTACATATTCCTTTAAGAATATTTTTGGAGAATTGGGTAGGCATGGTGCTTTGCTTGAAGCCAACCATGTCTTATAAATCGGTAAAAACGTAGTACTAGGTACGTACGTGCTAGGAAATCCGACGACCAGATTTACTTGCCAACATATCCGGGAATCTCATGGGTCGCTTCCCGAAGATTCACCGATGACGTATGACTCAGACATAATTAATCTGGGATTAATTATAAGAGAGAGAAAATTAATCAGGGTTAATTACGGAGATATTTTATCTGGGATAAAATATTATTTAAAGAGAGTGAACTATTAATTTGGAATTAATCGATAAAATAATATATTCGATATGTTATGCGAAATTAGATTGCGACGCGGAATTAAAATTAGATTTTAATTCTGGCGAACGAGTTAATTTAGAATTAATTCGCTAGCGACGTGAATAGTAATTTTGCTAGGCATAATTATTTAATTAAATTTGATTTAATTACGTCGCAATGGAAAATTCGTTAATTCGGAATTAGTGAACCCGAGCCCGAGAGTGTTTGCGGGCCCACTAGCATTTTGAATTTAAGTGCGGCCCATAAGTCACATCACTCGTCACATCACCTGTCACTTTAGTGATGGATGTCAAGTCACCTTTTGGTGATTGACAACCAGTCACTATTCATGATGGTGGTAGATGGAGGCATTTAATGCTAATTTTTCCCTCCTTTTTGTTTTTTTTTTTTTGTTTTTTAGAAAAACAAATACCAAAAGTGTGATGGATTTTGTATTAGGTTTTAGAAACCAAAAACATAACACTAACTCTCTATATCTCTTTTCTCTCATTGCCGAATGGCCTCACCATTTTTTCTCTCTTGTTGCCGTGAGCCTAGGGCTCATTTCTTCATGATTTTGTTGCAAAATCTCAAGAGCTAGCACTCAAAGGGGTCATTCAAAGGTGATAGGGAAACCCGTTCATGAGCATGGAATCCATTCACAAAGCTTGGAGCTTGGAGCACAAAGGAGAGGCATGACTGAATCCATGGAGCACAAACTTGGAGCTTGGCTGAGAGCTTCAATAGAGCAAGGAAAATTTTTGTTGTTCTACTCATCGCAAATCCGATCAAAGTGAGTATTCCGCAACTTTATTTTGTTGTATTCACATGTTTTCATAGCTTAATTTGATCTTGGGATAACCTAGAAACCCAACAATGGTATCAGCGCCTTGATTAAGCATGAAATTGATTTCGGGTGAAATTGATTTGAGCATGATTTGATGAAATTGATTGTTTGAATATGCTTGAATGATGATAACTTAGAGTTATGCATGATCAATTTGATGAAAATTGAATTGGATTAAAGTTTCCCCAATATTTTGGCTTGGCCGAAAGTTTAGGTGCCCTAAGATCATGGTGAATTTTGTTCTTTTGATCATTGGATGAGTTGAAAGACATGGGAAATGTTGATTTGAGATTCAATTGGATTGAAATCGAAATTGGACATTAAAACCCTAAATTGCCGTGACATCTAAGCATGGAAATGAATTTATTTTTTGATTCAATAATGTTGGACATGTGTTGATGATGATTAGCATGATTAATTAGTGTAATTGGTATTTTGGAAATGTTAATTTGACTAATTAATTATGGCTAATGCACTTTAATTGATTTAATTGAGATAGTTGTAATATTGTGATTAAATTGATTGGGCTAAATTTGGAATTGGGCTTGAAATGTTGTATTTGGTCTTAATGGGCTTGGTTGGGCGAAGTTGGTTTAGGTTAATTGGTTGGATCCAATTGGGCCCAAAACCATATCCATAAGTGTTATGTAATTTGGTAGAAGTAAGATTTGTGCTAGCGGGAGAGAGGAAAGGGAGAGATTTGTTCTAGGAACAAATTGTTTTAAATATCCATCCACATATCATTATTAATTTATTTACGCGCCTTATTATGTTTTTAGAATGCATGTTTAAGGGTGTATGATGAGACCTAATCAAAGATAATTAATTGGTTGCCAATTACGCGAAAAACCCTCAATATATATTAAGTGTTTTTCCTTCCATTGAATGATTCATTCTCAAGATCCAAGATTGGCACTGGTTTGTTGGCCAAAGTCAAGACCTTTTTCATTCGCGGATGTGTTTGAATCATGAAGGCTTCGTTCCATATCGCATGTCTTGTCCAAGTTGTGATTTGTTGGCCAAAGTCAAGATCACTTCTTGTCCATCGACATCGATTACGAAGCTTTCCAAGGTCAATGGGTCCCGCTTAACTGTAATCATTAAGTTTGTTGTGCAAAGCCAAGGCTTAGTTGATTCAGAGGAAAAAGGTTAGGCAATATATTGGATATATTGGCATATATTAGATATGTGTGTTTCGGACTTGGATGTCCACCTACTGGATCTAGGAATTGGATGAGATCCAATTGATCTTAGAGATCTACCTAGTTAAATATCAAACAACTTGTTGGCCAAAGTCAAGGTTGTGTGTTATTAACGGGATCCTAGCCCACTAGGAAACAAGGTTTTGACCGGCGTAAACACACACGTATAACGCAAGCACACGTATCGTTCAAGTAGTATAAAAATATCGATCCCACGAGGACTTAAATCTAATCTATTAATTTTATGAGGTCAAATGATTACTAGTATCTAACAGGTTGTTTGATTGATTTGAAATGGTGACGATTCTAAATTTAAAAACAAGTAAATAAAATTGTTCAAAGTAGGTTTTAAGAAAATTCAATATTAAAAACTATCTAGGTTTGTGATTTCTTCCAATATCATTTTAAAGATGAAGTGGTTATCTTAAAGTTGGGTAATATATTGATTTATTAACCTGGAACACTAAATTATGTGTAAGCCTATGTCGATGGTCAGACACAAAAACCCAGTTTAACCCAATTGAACCATATGTCTATGTCAACCAAATTATATGGATTCATTAAGTTTAAGTTCCAATTATAGCTACCCCCGCCCGACAGGTATATGTATATCCTATAAGGAAATCTATTAAAGTGTTATCTATCCTCAAGAAAGATCGTGGACTATTGAGTCTAAGGTCTTAAACTTAAAATCCCTATGTCTAGTTCATTTTAAGTTTCCCAGTTCAATTTTATTAATGGCCAGTTAATGAAAAAGCATTAAGATTAAGACTCAATAAATAAATCTTTATATTACCCAAGCTATAATCTAACCTCTTATAAACCGGTGATATTGGATTTCATCACAACCCCAGATAACTGGCTTAGTTACGACACATATTTACGGGTAGTAAAAAAAACTTAAATAAAATAAAAGACATAAAGTAAAATGCTGAAAATTAAATACTGAAAATTAAATGATGGAAAGTAAATGCTGAAATTAAATACTGAAAATTAAATGCTGAAAAGTAAATGTTGAAAGTATTACTAAAAAGTAAATGCTGAAATTAAATTGCTGAAAAGTAAATTGCTGAAAAGTAAATGCTGAAAGTAAATTGCTGAAAAGTAAATGTGAAATGCTGAAAGTAAATTGCTGAAAATTAAAGAAAGAAAAGTATTGTGCGTAAAAGTAAATTACGTAAAGTAAAAACTGAAAAATAAGAAAAGAAAGTGCAAAGCAACGGAAATTAATTACTGAAAGGTATAAATAAACAAACAATAGACAATCTTCTTATTTATTCTTTAGGAATTTCAAAGAAGAAAGTTTGAATTTTACAAATTTAATGGCTTGGTATTTATAGGCAAAATTTTGCCTCTATCAAATCATCCACCAAATCAATTATTAATTGCTCCACTAATTGCTCCACTAATCTCTTATCATGTTTGGCGATGATTTGATAATTTTTATTATTAATTTATTAATTTATTTTTTGCTTTGAAAATGATTGAAAGTGACTTTAATAATTACACACAACACACGTCTGGATGGTTCATCAATTTCGGGCATGAAATCTTCAGAATTCGAAATTATTTTGTCTTTAAAAGCTGTAGATCGTTGAGTCTTCTTTAATTTGGAACTTGAATCAGCTCAATCCGATATCGGAGTAGAGAGTTATGCCCAAATTACGACATATACACAAAACTGGAATTTCCAAAACTGCACTTCGTTAAAACGCACTTTCAAGTTTCCAATCTCCAAAATTAATATGTCAAGTCCAATGTTTGCCCTTATTTGACCCACATTTCGTCCTAAATGATTTCATTGTGTCCCAATATTATTTTATCTGCAAAATAAACTAAAACACATCAAAACGTTCATCAAACCCGAGAAACTAAACAAAATATTAAGTAAAAGGGGCGGTAAATATTGATATATTTCCGCTCATCACACCCCCAAACCTAACATTTTGCTAGTCCTCGAGCAAAACAATAAAATAAAATACAAGAAACAATTAAAATTAAACTAAACCACTTTCGTAGGGATCTCGGTTGCATTTAGCATATGCAAAAAGCCTTTAAACACCTAGGTGTCCCTAGTGGATGAGTTATAGTCTCGTGAGGGCTTACAGCAACGATACCCACAAACGTTTTACAAAAGTAAAAAGATAATAAAACTAATTTACACAAAAGCAAAAAGACAAGAGAAAAGAGAATAAATAAGTTAGTGACTAATCAGGTGAAACTTCTACTCCAAGTCAATAATTGTTTTGTTTCATTCTAAATTTACCGAATAAGTAAATTCTCCGATTATTTTTACCATTCTCCATATACACAGTTTACAAAATATTAATCAACTCATTTTTGCCCACAACAGTCACAAGTGTAGTTGATAAGAGAGTAATATTTTTGTCCTAAAGTTTTATCAGAATTCACATCTTTTTGCAGCAATGGAATAATTTTTCTGATTTTTTTTTATGATTTTTTTTAATTTATATACAATATCTTTCATCTATGTAGCGAGCTTTGGGCCAGTGACTCCCAAACCAGTTGGCTTTAGGGCACCGGGTGTTAAGACACCCCTAAGGACTTAATTACTCAGACTTCATATATTTTTGCAGCATCTCTGATCCATGTAGCGAGCTTTGGGCCAGTGACTCCCAAACCAGTTGGTTTTAGGGCACTAGGTGTTAAAACACCCTTACAGACTTAATAACTCGGATCTCAGATGTTTTTATTTATTTTATTTTTTTTACTCCATTGCTTTTTGAGATGCTTCCTCCAATTAAACTAGAGCACTGAATATTACAAACTTTTCAATTTTAGTTCATGTCCGTATATTTCTATGTATGTTGATAATATCTGCTAACTGAACATATGAAGATCCATTTTAGTCAATTTTATGGAGAATTTACAAATTAAATAATTCAAAAGGAAATAAACAAAAATTAACTTGTTCCGATATAGGTTTGAGATACATATCAGGATCTCACCAATTTCACCCTTTTTAGTCAAAATAAAAAAACAAAAACACAAAAAAGTTTGTAATTTTTGAAAATTTTTCAATTTTTTTGTATTTTTCGAAAAAATTTGGACTAAAAATAAAAAGAACACACAAACTAAAAACAAGGTACTGATCAACTAATTACCTCCCCCAAACCTAAATGAGACTTTGTCCATAATGTCTTAAACAGTAAAAGGAGAGTAAAGAAGGTCGTACCTGGTTAGCTGAAAATCTACAGGAAATTAAAGGTTAAGATCCAGATTAACACGACGCCTCTTACCACGATCGTCCTCGGACCAATTTATCTTTGAAAGGATAGGGTCAACTCGTGGTTCATAGGCTAAGAGTTGGTCAATTAGATCCGGAGCAGTTCTGGCAGTAAAGATGAGTTCTTTCAAAGGTTTTGACACGAACCCATTTCTCCGGGCATCATCAAGAAATACACAAAGAAAATCATAAAATCCATCAACGTTGTACATCCCAATTGTTTTGGTGTATGTTTAGATTCACCCAAGATAGCACAATAAAAATTTCCTCCAATATACCCAAGCCACCTGACAAAGCAATAAAAGCATCAGCACGGTTAATCATTTCTACCAGTCGTTCAGACATACCTGGCACAATCAGTTCCTCTCCGTTTGATGGTTCAATAAGATTTGCCTCTGCCAAGGGTTTTGGAATGATTCCCAAAACGTGACTACCTCCTTCTTGTACGGCCTTTGAAACGATCCCCATAAGTCCAAGATTGCCTCCACCATATATTAAGTGCATATTTCTTGCAGCTAAGACTCGACCCAATTCTTGTGCTGCTTCTACGTATTGTGGTTTAGTACCAACACTACTACCGCAAAACATACATATGTTTTCAACTCGTCTTCTTGAAGTGGTTTCCATGTTTTACTCTGGATGTCTTCAAAAGTGCAATGACGGGCTGAATTTATAATACCTGAAAAGGGTGAGTAATAATAGCACTAGTATCTTCCAGAGGACGTTTGTTAGCTAAACAACAAAAGAAATCGTGAAAGGTCAAACAGTCTGGATCCTGTCTACGAAAACAAAAGAAAAACAACACAACAAATCACAATTATTAAGAAAATACAAAGAGATATAACATTTACAAGAAAAGTAACGGCTTGATTTATGTCTATGCGTCAGGGACAAGCTTCCCATCCAATTTTCTTATAAATTGGCAAACAATGTCTTTTTGAGTCAGATTCCCGAGACTTAACAGTTGTCTTTCCTTTTGGAATTGTGCATATAACATGTGAATTTCATGATACACACATCCACTGGGATGCGTCTCAAGAGTTTTAGATATGTCATCCAAAGACTCCTTACTCAAGCCATCCCTAATGAAGTTAATCTTATCTTAATGGTTATCGGACACTATTCCTAAAGAACGACAACGAGTATTACAAAATATGCGAGCACATTTATAACAAACACACATTCTTTTGGCTCTTCGCTTTTTAGCATATGTGCTCTTTCCTAAACCAGGCAGATGTGAAATAAAAGAGTCAGAAAACTCACCTGCCAATCGAACTCGTGCTTCAATAATCCAACGAATGTCAGTAGGAATACCTTTGATCATTAGTAGTCTCATCCATTCTAAGCGAGCTTTGTATACTTTCATCAGAGATTTGTGAGGGAGAGAAGGAAATTGCTTGCGAAGATTTACGAGAGCTTCTTCC
This sequence comes from Zanthoxylum bungeanum, assembly GCA_019454045.1. Lineage (NCBI taxonomy): Eukaryota > Viridiplantae > Streptophyta > Magnoliopsida > Sapindales > Rutaceae > Zanthoxylum > Zanthoxylum bungeanum. The sequence continues at coordinate 51,250 of SKCR01040693.1, forward strand.
ATCCTGAAATGTCTTAATCTGCAAAAACTAAACACACCAAATTTAAATCACACCAAATCACAATATATACAAAAATTGCATTGGTTGCCTCCCTGCAAGCGCTAAGTTTAAACTCGTCAGCTAGACGTGACTTCTCGAACGTTAGGCTAGATCTGAAAGTGTAACACTTTCTTTTTGTTACTCAAATGATTCTCCCCAGTAGTGCTTGACACGCTGACTATTAACTTTGAATGTGTTGTTGGTATTGGGTTCCAGTTTCTCAACCGCTACATAAGGTAAAACCTGAGTGATCATAAATAGACCTGACCACTTAGATTTCAACTTTCCAGGGAAAAGATTCAACTTCGAGTTGTACAACAACACCTGCTGCATTAGTTCCAACTGTCTGTGCACTATTTTCCGGTCATGCCATTTTTTGGTCTTTTCCTTGTACAATTTGGCATTCTCATAAGTCTGTAGGTGAAATTCCTCCAATTCGTTGAGTTGGTGAAGTCTTTTCTCTCCTGCAGCTTGTGAATCAAAATTCAACTTCTCAGTGCCCAGTATGCCTTGTGCTCAAGCTCAACTAGCAGATGGCACGCTTTCCTAAACACCAATCGATATGGGGACATACCAATGGGTGTCTTGTAAGCTGTCCGGTAGGCCCAAAATGCATCATCTATTTTTGTTGACCAGTCCATTCTTATTGATCCAGCGGTTCTTTCTAGGATTCTTTTGATTTCCCTGTTTGAAACCTCAACCTGTCCATTTGACTGTGGATGGTAAGCTGTGGTAACCTTGTGAGTAACTCCATATTTGGATAGGAGTGTATCGAAGTATCTGTTGCAGAAATAAGAGCCACCATCACTGATGATTGCACGGGGTGTTCCGAACCGAGTGAAAATGTTCTTTTTCAAGAATTTGATCACCACTTTTGAATCATTGGATGGCAATGTAATTGCTTCAACCCATTTGGAGATGTAGTCTACAGCAACCAGAATGTACAGGTTTCCGAATGATGGAACAAACGGTACCATTCCTCACACATCGAATATTTCCACTTCTAGAATGTTTTGCAACGGTCCTTCGTTTCTCCTGGAAATATTTCCCGTTCTCTGGCACCTGTCACATTGAAAAGCAAAAAGATAAGCATCTTTAAAAAGAGTGGGCCAGAATAAACCTGATTGAAGGACTTTGGCTGCAGTTTTGTTTCCACTGAAGTGTTCCCCATATGGTGATGAATGACAGTGCTGCAGAACACTGTTGACCTCCTCCTGTGGAACACATCGTCTCAATAATTGATTAGCACAACGTTTGAACTGTAAGGCTCATCCCAGACATAATGCTTGACTTCTTTGAAAAACTTCTTCCGTTGCTGAGTTGTCCATTCCAACGGCCATTTTCCTGACACAATGTAGTTGACATAGTCAGCATACCAAGGGACTTCCTATTGTTTCATGGCAAACAGCTGTTCATCTAGAAAATTTTCTTTGATTGACAGATCTTTGTCAGCTGTTTCTCCATTCTCGAGCCTCGATAGATGATCTGCCACCTGATTCTCTGTCCCTTTCCTGTCTCGAATCTCCACGTCAAATTCTTGTAGAAGAAGTATCCAACGGATCAATCTGGGTTTGGCATCTTTCTTCGTGATCAGATATTTGATTGCTGAATGATCTGTGTAGACCACCACTTTAGGACCCAACAGATAAGAGCAGAATTTGTCAAAAACAAACACAACTGTAAGCAACTCCTTTTCAGTGGTTGTGTAGTTGAGTTGAGCTTCATTCAGAGTTCTGCTGGAGTAGTAAATGGTGTGGAAAATCTTTGCTTTGCGTTGTCCCAAAAATACTCTTACAGTAAAATCACTAGCATCGCACATTAAATCAAATGGAAGGGTCCAGTCTGGTGCTACTATGATGGGGGCAGAGACCAGCTTCGGTTTTAAGATCTCAAAAGCTTCCTGGCATTCTTTGGTGAAGTTGAAAGGCACATCTTTCTCCAGAAGATTGCAAAGAGGTTTTGTAATTTTGGAAAAGTCTTTGATAAATCTCCTGTAAAAACCTGCATGTCCAAGAAAACTTTGAATACCTTTAACTGATGTCGGTGGAGGTAGTTTTTCAATTATCTCTATCTTTGCTTTGTCTACCTCAATCCCCTTTTATGAGATCTGATGTCCAAGAACAATGCATTCCTGCACCATGAAGTGGCATTTCTCCCAGTTGAGTACCAGGTTTTTATCTGATCTTCGCACCTTTGTAACACATGTTCCAAATTTTGCAAACAATGGTCAAAAGAATCTCCAAACAAAGTGTCCATCCATAAAAACCTCCATACTCTGCTCCAGCATGTCTGAGAATATGGCAATCATGCAACGCTGGAATGTGGTAGGGGCATTACATAATCCAAATGGCATCATGCGGAAAGCAAAAGTACCATAGGGACATGTAAATGTGGTTTTCTCCTGATCTTCTGGTGTGATGGCAATCTGATTGTACCCTGAATATCCGTCAAGAAAGCAATAGAATTCATGTCCCGCCAATCTGTCTAACATTTGGTCAATGAATGGTAACGAAAATTGGTCATTCCTCGTGGCTTTGTTCAGCTTCCTGTAGTCCATGCATACTCTCCATCCAGTCACTGTTCTTGTTGGGATTAGCTTGTTCTTTTCATTGGTGACCACAGTAATTCCTCCTTTCTTCGGCACACACTGCATAGGACTTACCCAACTGCTGTCTGAGATGGGGTAAATGATGCCAGCATCTAACCATTTGATGATTTCTTTCTTCACGACTTCCTTCATGATTGGATTGAGTCTCCGTTGATGTTCCACTGTGGGCTTGTACTCATCGTTCATTAGGATCTTGTGCATGCAAAATGATGGACTAATGCCTCGAATGTCTGCTATAGTCCAGCCAATGGCTTTCTTGTGCTCTCGTAACACTCTCAGTAGCTTTTCTTCCTGCTCCAATGTTAGTGAAGAAGAAATAATAACAGGTAATTCAGAAGAGTTTCCAAGAAATGCATACCTGAGATGACTCGGAAGTAACTTCAGCTCCAACTGTGGTGGTTCTTCAATCGAAGACTTAATTCGATCTTTCTTTGGCAGTTCCAAACTTTCAACTGGTGGTGTTGCTTTGAATCGGAATGGTTTGTCAAGGTAGTTGATACATTCCAGGATTTCAGCATCTAGCTCGCTGTTAGTCATGTTGGTGATGCAAGCTTCAAGTGTATCTGTGGGATTTGGCTCAGTATTTTGAACAATACTATCAACAACATCAACTCTGAAGCATTCTTCTTCCTTTTCATCGCTCGGGAATTTCATGGCTTTGAAAACATTAAAGGTCACTTCTTGGTCCTGCACTTTCATGGTCAGTTCTCTTTTTTGCACATCAATCACAGTTTTATCTATAGCCAAGAATGGTCTCCCAAGAATGATAGGTATTTCTTTGTCTTCTTCCATGTCAAGGATGATGAAATCTGCGGGGAGAATTAGTTTGTCTACTTTGACCAGCACATCTTCAACAACACCTCTTGGAAATGCGAGTGTTCGGTCAGCAAGTTGTAATGAAACTGAGGTAGGCATTGCTTCTCCAATCTGCAATTTCCTGAAAATAAAAAAAGGCATCAAGTTAACACTTGCACCTAGATCACATAAAGCCTTACCGATGTAATGTTCTCCAATGGTGCATGGGACAGTGAAACTGCCAGGATCTTTCAACTTCGGGGGAAGTTTCCTCTGAATGATGGCGCTGCATTCTTCCGTTAATGCTACTATTTTGTAGTCTCCCAATCTCCGTTTTCGTGAAAGAATGTCTTTCATGAATTTGACATAACTAGGCATTTCTTCCAAGGCTTCTGCAAATGGGATGTTGATATGCAGCTTTTTGAAGATCTCCAGGAACCGAGAAAACTGCTTGTCCAATTTGTTCTTCTGAAGACGTTGAGGAAAAGGTGGAGGTGGAATGATCTATTCTTTTTCCTTTGCTTCTTTTTCCTCCATCTGTTGCTTTGTTTCTTTTGGAACTTCCTCAGCAACTATTTTGGTTCCAACATCGTTGTTGATTTCAGTACCGTTTTGTATCACTTCCTCAAAATGTAGTCAGATGGTACACCTCCATAAGATTGACATCTTTATGGGGTGAGATCAGAAACCCATACCCTAGGTTGTTTTCTGACTCTATCCGATCTACTAGTTTCTTGTGTATTTGAAGATTAATGGTATAGTTTCATCATAGATGAACTATTTGTGTTCCATTAAGGACTTCGTGCCTTGAACAGTATTACTCTGATTTTCATCGAGTATCACTATCCTCCCACTTACCACTGCATATCGGTATTCCTCTCAGGAAAACCGCATAGTGAGCAACAATCACATTGTTCTCATGTGAGATTTACAAGTACTATACTTAAGGTTTCCCTTAGGATAACCTATTATTGGCACTTATCCAATTTAGGTCCTTAGTTTGGTATCATCCAAACGTTATGCCCGGCATACCCAAATTATTAGGAATGAGAAAACCTGTTTCTTTCCTGTTCATATCCTATATGATATCTGTCAAACAGATTTATATGGAACCTTATTCTAAATAAGTTTTGCACTGTTAATACATATCATTGTTTAAGGAAATGATAGCTCAGAGCGACTCGTGATAAACCTTATCTTGTCCAACAAAATTTGGTTTTCGTTCGGACACACCGTCTAACTGACGTGTCTCGGGAGGAGTACTCATCTGAAAGAATACTACTACTTTCATGTATGTTTGAAACTTACTGCTTAAGTATTTTCCATTACGGTCTTACCGTGACGGTATAATACTATAGCCGATCTGTTTATCTACTTCGTGTCGAAACTCTAATAGTTTCCGATCTGTGTTCTTCAAAAGAAGCACATAACCATAACGTGATGTTACATCCGTTAAGGTCACGAAATATTCATGTTCACATCTAGCCTAGCTAGATATGGGCCCATTAACTTCACCATGAATAGGGCTAACAGATCGGTGGCACTTTAACTATTACCAAGTAAATAGTGTTTTAGGTACTTTACCTAACAAACTAGATTCGTAGACTTTATTTGAATAGTCAAATCAGTCCTAGTACCCACTCTTCAAAAGTGCGGATATACGAATCTTGTTTAATTGTGTCCCAGACTACAATGCCACAAATAAGTCTCTATTGATCAAATCAATTTGAGCTATTTATTTGTCATTTTATATGTTTGAGATTTTAATTATATTCAAAATATAAATTCTGTTATTCACATCTAATGTGTTTATCTCAGTATCATCTTTATATAATGAAACACTTAGTGTTCTAGAATATAAAGGTTTATCCACAATGGATTAAACACTAATATAGAGATAATGTCTCTAGTCAAACTAGTTACATTATAACAGTTCCTAATTTAAGTACACACCCGAAGGGCAGTTCCTAAACTTAGGTATCTACGGTCGAAACAACGACTTTCGTCCCATTTCCGATTCGCAGAGCAATCTCAGCTTGAAGTCAGTATCCTGCTCAAAGCAGATTCTGAACATCAATACATATATTTTATGTACCACACTAAGTATTTAAAATCTAATTTCAATACTAGTAGTGAACATAACTTTGACAAAATTTTAAAGTCAGAGCCTTCCCTTTCTTTAATTCCTTCATGTCTGCCATATCCAAATGGTAGTCACCTTGGGATATGTCAATTATCCTTTTCAATATTTCAGAAACCTTAGGACAAGCCTTGGGTTTTAGAATATTGAAACGATGTGCACCTCGTGCAACATGCCCAATTGCAAACTTTGACTTTTCACCTCTAGAATAGTCAATTAATTCTCCAAGAATATTAATTGCAACTTAATACTTCTTAAATCTAAAATTAGATTTATGACAAGTATATAAAATTAAGCATTAAAGTCATCATCACATAAATCTTCCAAAGATTTTATGCTCTACTTATTTTGCATAATTTTGGGCTTAAGGTATAATAAGTTATTTTATCAAATAAAGTAACCTATTTATTTTTTCCCAATTTAAATCATTTAAAATATTTTAATCCAAGATTATATTTTAAATTTCCAACTTTTCAATTTTATCTTGATTACAATAGTCCAACTATTTAATCAACGATTAGTGGTACTATATATATTATAATGATTATAATAGTCCAACTATATAATCAAATATAATCCAAATTAATTAACCTCAATTACATTGATTACTATAATCCAATTATAAAATCAACTGTAAACTGAAATTAATTAATTCAAATATATTGATTAATATAATCCAATTATATATAATCAAGTATAATACAGTCCAACTGTTATTAAAACAACATTAAATATTACTCCAACTAATACTTTTAATATATTTGACGAGTGATATTTGTTTGAGCGCGTATGGCGAGTAATTGAACGAATATTGCAAATTCAATTCTTGCCTCCCACTATTTTTCGTCGAGCCTCTAACCCTCTGTCGAGTACTCGGGAAACCGTGTTTCCTAGTGAGCTAGGATCCCGTTAAATATCACACAATCTTGACTTTGGCCAACAAATTGTATGATAATCAACTAGGTTGATCTCTAAGATCAATTGGATCTCATCCAACTCCTAGATCCGGTAGGTGGACATCCAAGTCCGAAACATATATCTTATATATGCCTATATATCCAATATATAGCCTAACCTTTTTCCTCTGAATCAACTAGGCCTTGGCTTTGGCACAACAAACCTAATGATCCCAGTCAAGCGCGGACCCATTGACATGGAAGCTTCGTAATCAATGTCGATGGACAAGAAGTGGTCTTGACTTTGGCCAACAAACCACAACTTGGACAAGAAACCAATATGGAACAAAGCCTCGTGATTCAAGCACATCTTCGACGGACAAGGGCTTGACTTTGGCCAACAACCCATGCCAATCTAGGATCTTGAGCAAGAATCACTCAATGGAAGGAAAAGACGCATGATATTTAATGAGGGCTTTTCGCGTGCAAATTGGCTACCAATTTAATTATCTTTGTTAAGGTCTCATCATCATACACCCTTAAACATGCATTCTAAATACATAATAAAGCGAGTATGAAAATAAAATAATAATGATATGCGGATGGATACTTAACACATTGATCCTAGATCAAATCTCTCCCTTTCTCACTCAAGCTAGCACTTGTATTACTTCTACCCGTTACACTACACTTTAAAGAAACCTCATTTACATTGAGGGGAATAGGTGAGAAGAGAATACAAAGAGAATAAAGGTGATAAGGCTAGACACGCAGGTCCAATTTTAATAAATCAAATTTATTACAAAAATTTCCAAAATTGCCCCACCCGACTAATATCCATCCGATATACATTATTCATTCATCACAACCATGTATTCACACATAAGCATGCTATCAATCAATCTAATCAAATTAATTAATCTGATAATTATGTGATCATCCAATGTTCAAACAACGATTTGATTTTGCTCGAGTCAAACTCATTTTTGCGAGTAAGTACTCAAAGTACGAATTCATGAATTAAATTAAACTACATCATTAAATCCAATTTAACATGTATTTAACACTAATTCACTATTCAATTCCAAATTAAATATTACACTTTATTTAATAAACCTTTAACGACTTAAATTCCAAATTTAATAGCGTCGGGACTCAAAGCCCGATTGACGTCCAACGTCAATTCAATTCAAGTCTAATGGGCTTTATTTAATTTCTTTAAGGCGTGGGCTTCGGCAACCAAAGCCCAATCAAGGAGTAACCCCATAAGCCTAGAAATCAATTTATGCCCATTAGGCCCAATTAACTTTAAAGGTTTATAAGTTGCATTTGGGCTTTATGGTAGTGGTTTTGGGCCCAATTGGATCCAATCCATTTGGCCTAAACCCAACTTGATAAAATCAAGCCCAATTAGCCCAATTACAACATAATAAGCCCAAATCCAATTTAAGGCCTAAATAACTAAATTACATGAATCCAATTCCGCAATTTAATTACCTAAAGTGCATTACATGATTAATCACCCAAATCAATATTTCCAAAACATGAAATTAGTCCAATTAATCATGCTCAATTCATATCATATGTCCAGCACAAAAAATGAAAAAATCAAACCCATTTTACATGCTTCTAAGTCTCGGCCAAGGAAGATAATTTTGTCCGATTTGAATTCAATCCAATTAATTCCACAATCGACATCGAATTAACTTCCCGAATGATTTCCAACACATCCAATGTCCAAAAAATCAAAATCCAAGACTAAATAGGGCTTGTTACATTCGGCCACTTGAAGGAATTTGGGGATTTTGTTCAATTCAAAATTCAATCCAATTAATCTTAAATTAACATCATCCTACATGATTCTAACTCATCCAATGAATCAAAATCAAAAAATTCCATGAATTCCAAATGCCCTAAACTTTCGGCCAAGGTACATATTTGGGGAAAAATTATTCCAAATCAATTTTCAACAAATTGGTCCAACCAAAATGCAATTCAACATGTTATAAGCATACTTAAACAATCAATTCATTCAAATCATGCTCAACACACATTTACCCAATTTTAAGCCCTAAAATTTTCATGCTCAAACCTAGGCTCTTGATGCCATTGTTGGTTTCTATTAAGGTCCCGGATCGATTATAAGCATGAAAAACATTGCGAATACATATCAAATGAGTTACGGAATACTCACATCGATCGGTTGAGACGAATTCGACGAACAAAAAACTCCAAGATTGCTCACTGGTTCACGCCCACTGGCAGCAGAATTTCAGTCCACTGTCTTCTGTTTTGAGCTGAGATTTGAGCCATGAATTTGCGTCGAACGATTCCCGGCTCGTGGGTGAGTTTCCCTAACACCTTCGTATGTCTCCTAGGAGTGTGCTAGCACTTGGATTTTGCCACAAAAATCCTCAAAATTGGCTCACCATTTTCGCCAAGCAGTGGCAGTTCACTGCCTTGTGCGTGAGCTTTAGGGAGAGAAAAGAGATGAAGATTATGTGTTAGTTGGTTAGGAAAGTGTAAATGTTTGGTTTATATATTTTCAAAAATATATTAATGATTTACCAATTAATTTTCCAAAAGTCAAATGGTGTAAATCATTAATTGATTTCTAAAATCAATTCATTTACCAAACATTTCAAACCACTCCACTAACTCACATCAAGTCACATCTTTCATTCAATCAATCACATCACTCAAAGTGACGTTTGATTTGACGCTTGATGTGACGAATGATTTGACGCTTGATGTGACGAATGATTTGTCGCTTGATGTGACTTGCATTGCCGCACTCGAATTTGAAATGCGAATGCGATCGCAATCACACTTGGGCTCGGGTTCGCTAATTCCTAATTATCGAGTTTTCCGTCGCTTCGTAATTAAATGATTACGCCTAGCGAATTCACTATTCACGTCGCTAACGAATTAATTCTAAATTAATTCGTTCACCCGAATTAAAATCCTATTTTATTCCGCGTCGAAATCCAATTTCGTTTAATATATCGAATATATTAATTTACCCGATTAATTCTAAATCAATCGTTTTCTCTCTTTAGACGATATTTTATCCCAGATAAAATATCTCTGTAATTAATCCAAGATTAATTTTCTCTCTGTTCTATTATAATCCCAGATTATTCAAGAGTGCGAGTCATACATCATCGGTGCATCATTGGGAAGCGACCCATGAGATCCCCGGATATGTTGGCAGTAAATACGGTCGTCGGACTATCCGAACACGTAAGTACCAAGTACTACATTTTACCGATTTACAAGACAAGGTTAGCTTCTAGCAAAACGCCATGCCTACCCAATTCTCCGGAAATATTCTTACAGGAATATATAGATCTGTATCAGGCGTAGTATACAGTAGTATCGTGCATATCGGCCCAGTATCGGATAGTCACGTGCTAGGGCTGGGGCTGGATAAGTGTATGCCCCGTCCGAAGCACATATCGGATGTCTGGTAACTAGTCTCTATAATCGGATATACATGACCTTGTCATAATATCCCGATGGCTGGCCAGCACTTAAGAGCACTAATACCGTATCCTACGTGACATCATCTCCACTATGACTGGAGTGATACTTCCGTCTTGACATCACACCCAATACTCTACGATTCTCATATATACCAGCATCGGTGTACACAGAACCGGTTAGAGTCCTAGACGACCTCAACAAGAAAGTATACTGATTGTCGTAAGCATTCGCGGTGTAAGTCTCAGGTTAAGACCATACACACCTACCCTGATGTCGGACTCCCATAAACACATAGTCATAATACCAATGGGATTCCGAGGGGTCTATCCAGAGCGAAGCTGTTCCCGTACCGTACCATCGGTGAACACACAACCTCCTATCGCACTTGCATGAGTATCCAATACCCAAATATATGAGAACTATGTCGTTGTGCCCTCACAACGCGCACAAGTGCAATACTACCTATTCCGCATTATCGATGTCCAGTCTCGATAATACTCCGGCTAGGGATATTTAATGATTAATCCTTCGTGGACTGATACTGTCTCATATAATCTCAATCCAGGAACTAATCATAGGGACCTCTCTTCATTTATATATCTAAGGTGATCTAATCACAAATGATGAGAGTGTAATTTCCTTGTCACATAGTTAATTTGTACAACAACACTATGATCTGTACAAATAGTGACGCTATGGGTCATGTTATCCAACAATCTCCCACTTGGCACATAGCCAGTCACTCAAGTGTCAAACACCCGAACTATGTACGGTTCGCTCAATTGCTGAGAAAAGGTTTTCGTCAGCAGATTTCCATGATTATCGTCTGACGTGATTTATACGATCATCACATCGCCACGATGTATGATCCGAACGAATCAGATGATATAAAAGTATATATCTGGATCGTCGATGAGACCTTTAATTCTGTAGCCTTGTGCTGACGCCTAGCTCAGCTGCTAACAGAACTATATCTAATCTAATTAGATTTATTATCGATCCAAATGGCTTCTAGTGCTGCCTCAGCTGCAGCAATAATCCGCATTTGTTGTTTATTCGGCAACAGTATCTTGCTCGGAAGATTTCCAGCTCACTGTCCCGTTATTCAAACTTTATAGTACCGCAGTATTTAACTGTTTGGAAACTTGCGGTAGTGATCCCAGTCACTTCAAGTTCTTCTTCTTCATAGTTTAAGACAGCATCTTTAGTTCTCTAAGATACTAACAGATGTCCTTAACTTCAATCCAGTGACTATCACTTGGATTGTCCTGATTGTGACTCCATATGCTCAAAGCGTATGAGACACCATATCAAGTACATTTTAAATGTACAATTTCCCAGAGAGTGTTAACAACTCCAAATCTATCCCAGTAGATCTTTATTACTTGAATAAAGGTTGTTACTCCCAGAATTCTACGGAGAATATCTATGAAAGCCAAGCTTTCAACAATTGCTTTATGGGAATTTCACTGTCAGTGCGCTCTCCCACTAACCTCCTTATATACACAAGAATTATTTCGTTTTGAGTCAAATCATAACCATTATGATTATTTCAAAACGACAGTTCCAAGAACCTTATGCTTGCTTAATCCAAACATGGATCAAATAACCCGCAAAACCTTGTTTGTCGGTTATAACAATCGTCAGGATGTAGTAACATCTCCAAAAGGTGTCCTTTTCAGGAAGGCGATTTTTGATCTTTAACTGACACATTTCATAAATGAAATATGCAGTATCAACAAGCATCATCAAAATGGATTTACATGGCAACAGGTAAAAGGTTGAACCGTTATTAACACAATGTTGATAACGATACCTTTCCGTCAAAAGCCTAGCTTTGTACGTGGTATGTTGCCATCCATGTATGTCTCCCTGAAGACGTTTATGTACTATAGGCGCAATGCCTGGTGGTACAACAACTAGTATCCAAAATAGTTTGTTATACATGGAATCCATTTCGGATTCATGGCATTTTGCAATAATAGGGTCGATACCTTGTATCACTTCCTCAAATGTAGTCGGATGGTACAACTCCATAAGATTGACATCTTTATGGGGTGAGATCAGAAACCCATACACTAGGTTGTTTTCTGACTCTATCCGATCTACTAGTTTCTTGTGTATTTGAAGATTAATGGTATAGTTTCATCATAGAGAACTGATTTGTTTCCATTAAGGACTTCGTGCTTGAACAGATTACTCTGATTTTCATTGAGTATCATTATCCTCCCACTTACCACTGCATATCGGTATTCCTCTCAGGAAAACCGCATGGTGAGCAACAATCACATTGTTCTCATGTGAGATTTATACAGTACTATACTTAAGGTTTCCCTTAGGAAACCTATTATGGCACTTATCCAATTTAGGTCCTTAGTTTGTGGGTATCATCCAAACGTTATGCCCGGCATACCCAAATTATTAGGAATGAGAAACTCTGTTTCTTTCCTGTTCATATCCATATGATATCTGTCAAACAGATTTATATGGAACCTTATTCTAATAAGTTTTGCACTGTTAATACATATCATGGTTAAGGAAAATGATAGCTCAGAGCGACTCGTGATAAACCTTATCATGTCCAACAAAATTTGTTTTTCGTTCGGACACACCGTCTAACTGACATGTCTCGTCTCGGGAGGAGTACTCATCTGAAAGATACTATAAAAACTCTTTCATGTATGTTTTGAAACTTACTGCTTAAGTATTTTCCATTACGGTCTTACCGTGACGGTATAATACTATACGATCTGTTTATCTACTTCGTGTCGAAACTCTAATAGTTTCCGATCTGTGTTCTTCAAAAGAAGCACATAACCATAACGTGATGTTACATCCGTTAAGGTCACGAAATATTCATGTTCACATCTAGCCTAGCTAGATATGGGCCCACTAACTTCACCATGAATAGGGCTAACAGATCGTGGCACTTTACTATTACCAAGTAAATAGTGTTTTAGGTACTTTACCTAACAAACTAGATTCGTAGACTTTATTAATAGTCAAATCAGTCCTAGTTACCCACTCTTCAAAAGTGCGGATATACGAATCTTGTTTAATTGTGTCCCAGACTACAATGCCACAAATAAGTCTCTATTGATCAAATCAATTTGAGCTATTTATTTGTCATTTTATATGTTTGAGATTTTAATTATATTCAAAATATAAATTCTGTTATTCACATCTAATGTGTTTATCTCAGTATCATCTTTATATAATGAAACACTTAGTGTTCTAGAATATAAAGGTTTATCCACAATGGATTAAACACTAATATAGAGATAATGTCTCTAGTCAAACAGTAGTTACATTATAACAGTTCCTAATTTAAGTACACACCCGAAGGGTAGTTCCTAAATTAGGTATCTACGGTCGAAACAAACGGAGCGACTTCGTCCCGTTTCCCGATTCGCAGAGCAATCTCAAGCTTGAAGTCAGTATCCTGCTCAAAGCAGATTCTGAACATCAATACATATATTTATGTACCACACTAAGTATTTAAAATCTAATTTCAATACTAGTAGTGAACATAACTTTGACAAACATTTTAAAGTCAGAGCCTTGCCCTTTCTTTAATTCCTTCATGTCTGCCATATCCAAATGGTAGTCACCTTGGGATATGTCAATTATCCTTTTCAATATTTCAGAAACCTTAGGACAAGCCTTGGGTTTTAGAATATTGAAACGATGTGCACCTCGTGCAACATGCCCAATTGCAAACTTTGACTTTTCACCTCTAGAATAGTCAATTAAATTCTCCAGAATTATAATTGCAATTTAATACTTCTTAAATCTAAAATTAGATTTATGACAAGTATATAAAATTAAGCATTAAAGTCATCATCACATAAATCTTCCAAAGATTTTATGCTCTACTTATTTTGCATAATTTGGGCGTAAGGTATAATAAGTTATTTTATCAAATAAAGTAACCTATTATTTATTCCCAATTTAAATCATTTAAAATATTTTCATCCAAGAGATATTTTAAATTTCCAACTTTTCAATTTTATCTTGATACAATAGTCCAACTATTTAATCAACGATTAGTGGTACTAATATATATTATAATGATTATAATAGTCCAACTATATAATCAAATATAATCCAAATTAATTAACCTCAATTACATTGATTACTATAATCCAATTATAAAATCAACTGTAAACTGAAATTAATTAATTCAAATATATTGATTAATATAATCCAATTATATTAATCAAGTATAATACAGTCCAACTGTTTTATTAAAACAACATTAAATATTAGTCCAACTAATACTTTAATATATTTGACGAGTGATATTTGTTTGAGCGCGTAATGGCGAGTAATTGAACGAATATTGCAATTCTTCTTGCCTCCCACTATTTTTCGTCGAGCCTCTAACCCTCTGTCGAGTACTCGGGAAACCGTGTTTCCTAGTGGGCTAGGATCCCGTTAAATATCACACAATCTTGACTTTGGCCAACAAATTGTATGATAATCAACTAGGTAGATCTCTAAGATCAATTGATCTCATCCAACTCCTAGATCCGGTAGGTGGACATCCAGTCCGAAACATATTCTTATATATGCCTATATATCCAATATATAGCCTAACCTTTTTTCCTCTGAATCACTAGCCTTGGCTTTGGCACAACAAACCTAATGATCCCAGTCAAGCGCGGACCCATTGACATGGAATCTTCATAATCAATGTCGATGGACAAGAAGTGGTCTTGACTTTGGCCAACAAACCACAACTTGGACAAGACACCAATATGGAACAAAGCCTCGTGATTCAAGCACATCTTCGACGGACAAGGGCTTGACTTTGGCCAACAACCCATGCCAATCTAGGATCTTGAGCAAGAATCACTCAATGGAAGGAAAAGAACGCATGATTTTTAAATGAGGGCTTTTCGCGTGCAAATTGGCTACCAATTTCATTATCTTTGTTAAGGTCTCATCATCATACACCCTTAAACATGCATTCTAAATACATAATAAAGCGAGTATGAAAATAAAAATAATGATATGCGGATGGATACTTAACACATTGATCCTAGATCAAATCTCTCCCTTTCTCACTCAAGCTAGCACTTGTATTGCTTCTACCCGTTACACTACACTTCTAAAGAAACCTCATTTACATTGAGGGGAATAGGTGAGAAGAGAATACAAAGAGAATAAGGTGATAAGGCTGACACGCAGGTCCAATTTTAATAAATCAAATTTATTACAACAATTTCCAAAATTGCCCCACCCGACTAATATCCATCCGATATACATTATTCATTCATCACAACCATGTATTCACACATAAGCATGCTATCAATCAATCTAATCAAATTAATTAATCTGATAATTATGTGATCATCCAATGTTCAAACAACGATTTGATTTTGCTCGAGTCAAATCGTTTTTGCGAATAAGTACTCAAGTACGAATCATGAATTAATTAACTACATCATTAAATCCAATTTAAACATGTATTTAATACTAATTCACTATTCAATCCAATTAAATATTACACTTTATTTAATAAACCTTTAACGACTTAAATTCCAAATTTAATCGCGTCGGGACTCAAAGCCCGATGACGTCCAACGTCAATTCAATTCAAGTCTAATGGGCTTTAATTAATTTCTTTAAGGCGTGGGCTTCGGCAACCAAAGCCAATCAAGGAGTAACCCCATAAGCCTAGAAATCAATTTAGGCCCATTAGGCCCAATTAAACTTTAAAGGTTTATAAGTTGCATTTGGGCTTTATGGTAGTGGTTTTTGGCCCAATTGGATCCAATCCATTTGGCCTAAACCCACTTGATAAAATCAAGCCCAATTAGCCCAATTACAACATAATAAGCCCAAATCCAATTTAGGCCTAAATAACTAAATACATGAATCCAATTCCGCAATTTAATTACCTAAAGTGCATTACATGATTAATCACCCAAATCAATATTTCCAAAACATGAAATTAGTCCAATTAATCATGCTCAATTCATTATCATATGTCCAGCACAAAAATGAAAAAATCAAACCCATTTTACATGCTTCTAAGTCTCGGCCAAGGAAGGATAATTTTGTCCGATTTGAATTCAATCCAATTAATTCCACAATCGACATCGAATTAACTTCCCGAATGATTTCCAACACATCCAATGTCCAAAAAATCAAAATCCAAGACTAAATAGGGCTGTTACATTCGGCCACTTGAAGGAATTTGGGGATTTTGTTCAATTCAAAATTCAATCCAATTATCTTAAATTAACATCATCCTACATGATTCTAACTCATCCAATGAATCAAAATCAAAAAATTCCATGAATTCCAAATGCCCTAAACTTTCGGCAAGGTAACATATTTGGGGAAAAATTATTCCAAATCAATTTTCAACAAATTGGTCCAACCAAAATGCAATTCAACATGTTATAAGCATACTTAAACAATCAATTCATTCAAATCATGCTCAACACACATTTACCCAATTTTAAGCCCTAAAATTTTTCATGCTCAAACCTAGGCTCTTGATGCCATTGTTGGTTTCTTTAAGGTCCCGGATCGATTATAAGCAAAAAACATTGCGAATACATATCAAATGAGTTGCGGAATACTCACATCGATCGGTTGAGACGAATTCGACGAACAAAAAACTCCAAGATTGCTCACTGGTTCACGCCCACTGCAGCAGAATTTTCAGCCACTATCTTCTGTTTTGAGCTGAGATTTGAGCCACGAAATTTGCGTCGAACGATTCCCGGCTCGTGGGTGAGTTTCCCTAAACCTTCGTATGTCTCCTAGGAGTGTGCTAGCACTTGGATTTTGCCACAAAATCCTCAATTGGCTCACCATTTTCGCCCAAGCAGTGGCAGTTCACTGCCTTGTGCGTGAGCTTTAGGGAGAGAAAGAGATGAAGATTATGTGTTAGTTGGTTTAGGAAAGTGTAAATGTTTGGTTTATATATTTTCAAAAATATATTAATGATTTACCAATTAATTTTCCAAAAGTCAAATGGTGTAAATCATTTAATTGATTTCTAAAATCAATTCATTTACCAAACATTCCAACCACACTCCACTAACTCACATCAAGTCACATCTTTCATTCAATCATCACATCACTCAAAGTGACGTTTGATTTGACGCTTGATGTGACGAATGATTTGACGCTTGATGTGACGAATGATTTGTCGCTTGATGTGACTTGCGTTCTGCACTCGAATTTGAAATGCGAATGCGCTCGCAATCACACTTGGGCTCGGGTTCGCTAATTCCTAATTAGCGAGTTTTCCGTCGCGTCGTAATTAAATGATTACGCCTAGCGAATTCACTATTCACGTCGCTAACGAATTAATTCTAATTTAATTCGCTCACCCGAATTAAAATCCTATTTTAATTCCGCGTCGAAATCCAATTTCGTTTAATATATCGAATATATTAATTACCCGATTAATTCTAAATCAATCGTTTTCTCTCTCTTTAGACGATATTTTATCCCAGATAAAATATCTCCGTAATTAATCCAAGATTAATTTTCTCTCTCTTCTATTATAATCCCAGATTATTCAAGAGTGCGAGTCATACATCATCGGTGCTCATTGGGAAGCGACCAATAAGATCCCCGGATATATTGGCAGTAAATACGGTCGTCGGACTATCCGAACACGTAAGTACCAAGTACTACATTTTAACCGATTTACAAGACAAGGTTAGCTTCTAGCAAAACGCCATGCCTACCCAATTCTCCGGAAATATCTTACAGGAATATATAGATCTGTATCAGGCGTAGTATACAGTAGTATCGTGCATATCGGCCCAGTATCGGATAGTCACGTGTTAGGGATGGGGGCTGGATAAGTGTATGCCCCGTCCGAAGCACATATCGGATGTCTGGTAACTAGTCTCTATAATCGGATATACATGACCTTGTCATAATATCCCGATGGCTGGCCAGCACTTAAGAGCACTAATACCATATCCTACGTGACATCATCTCCCACTATGACTGGAGTGATACTTTCCGTCTTGACATCACCACCCAATACTCTACGATTCTCAATATACCCAGCATCGGTGTACACAGAAACGGTTAGAGTCCTAGACGACCTCAACAAAAGTATACTGATTGTCGTAAGCATTAGCGGTGTAAGTCTCAGGTTAAGACCATACACACCTACCCTGATGTCGGACTCCCATAGAAACATAGTCATAATACCAATGGGATTCCGAGGGGTCTATCCAGAGCGAAGCTGTTTCCCGTACCATCGGTGAAACACAACCTCCTATCGCACTTGCATGAGTATCCAATACCCAAATATATGAGAACTATGCCGTTGTGCCCTCACAACGCGCACAAGTGCAATACTAGCCTATTCCGCATTATCGATGTCCAGTCTCGATAATACTCCGGCTAGGGATATTTAATGATTAATCCTTCGTGGACTGATACTGTCTCATATCATCTCAATCCGGAACTAATCATAGGGACCTCTCTTCATTTATATATCTAAGGTGATCTAATCACAAATGATGAGAGTGCAATTTCCTTGTCACATAGTTAATTTGTACAACAACACTATGATCTGTACAAATAGTGACGTTATGGTCATGTTATCCAACAATACCACAAAAGAGAACATTCAATCCGTTTATCCGGAATTCACATCATGCCTCAACAAAACGACTCTCATGCAATAAAAAAATATATTAAAATAAATAAAAGACAAATGAAAGATAATAAATACAAGGTGCCCTCAGGTCTAACCTTTTATGTCGTCTCTCGGTAGTACGGTGTACGGTCGTCGAAAGGGTGGGAATGCTCTGCAACTCCTCTGGTTCACAGGTTCACACCTTTCCTCGCTGTTCCACTGCTCAAGTTACTGTTTTGACTCCGATTCGCTGCTGTTTTGACTCCGATTCTCTGCCGCTTTGCTGGTGTATCTTAGTTACTGTTTTTGGGATGTTTTGGCTACTGTTTTGGGTGTGATTTTCGGTGGTGTTATGGTGTGGTTCGGGGGCTGTTTTGATGAGGTAAATGGGTTGTTCGAGATATGTTTTGGTCAAGGCAATGAGGGTTCTTTGGTTTGTGATCTTCGGTTATTGTGAGTGAGGGAGAGTTGTGTCAATAAGCTTGGGTGTTTCTTGTGTGAATGAACTAGGAGAGGCGTTTCTTGTATGAATGAGCTAGGGGAGTGCATGTCTTGGTTAGGGTTTGTTTATATAGAGAATGGCTAGGGCTTCACCTTGTCTCACAATGAAGGGATTTGATTTAGTGTTGAGCAAGGAAAGTCAAAGATTGAGGGGGGACAAATTTGGGCTAGATTAGGAATACAATAATTTTAATTTGTTATAATTGATTTTAATTAGGCATGACATCTTTTTAATTTAGTATGTGATTTTGTTTAGTTAGGAAAGAATCTTGTGTAATTGGTGGGTGAATATCTTATTTAAGGAATTAAAATATTGAT
The DNA here is from genome assembly GCA_019454045.1 of Zanthoxylum bungeanum. Taxonomy (NCBI): domain Eukaryota; kingdom Viridiplantae; phylum Streptophyta; class Magnoliopsida; order Sapindales; family Rutaceae; genus Zanthoxylum; species Zanthoxylum bungeanum. Next base: position 70,662 of record SKCR01040693.1, read on the forward strand.
TGATTTTAATGTTTATTTTAATTTGGTATGTGATTTTTAGATTTGTTTTGATTTCACCATGTGTTAAATGTGTGTTTTGTGTGGGCTTGGGGGGCTGTGGGCCAAGGCTTGGGCGAAATGGGCTTGATGTGAGGCTAGCAGCAAACCAGAATTACCGACACCATTCGAACGCCTCATCGACGAACGCATTCAATCATGAATGCCCGCAATCTGTTTGGCGTTCGACGTATACACGAACGCAGCACGAACGAAAACAGGAACCTTGTTTATTCTGAATTTCCCCTTCCGATGTCCATTTCCGTGACCTCCGTGACTTAAAAGGTAGTGTCTCCAAATGAGACTCATCATAGGGACTTATATGCAAAAATGCAGTGCCTACAACAGGTTGTTTGATTGATTTGAAATGGTGACGATTCTAAATTTAAAAACAAGTAAATAAAATTGTTCGAAAGTAGGTTTTAAGAAAATTCAATATTAAAAACTATCTAGGTTTGTGATTTCTTCCAATATCATTTTAAAGATGTAGTGGTTATCTTAAAGTTGGGTAATATATTGATTTATTAACTTGGAACACTAAATTATGTGTAAGCCTCTGTCGATGGTCAGACACAAATACACAGTTTAACCCAATTGAACCATATGTCTATGTCAACCAATTATCTGGATTCATTAAGTTTAAGTTCCAATTATGGCTACCCCCGCCCGACAGGTATATGTCTATCCTGTAAGGAAATCTATTAAAGGGTTATCTATCCTCAAGGAAGATCGTGGACTATTGAGTCTAAGGTCTTAAACTTAAAATCTCTATGTCTAGTTCATTTTAAGTTTCCCAGTTCAATTTTATTAATGGCCATTAATGAAAAAGCATTAAGATTAAGACTCAATAAATAAATCTTTATATTACCCAAGCTATAATCTAACCTCTTATAAACCGGTGATATTGGATTTCATCACAACCCCAGATAACTGGCTTAGTTACGACACATATTTACGGGTAGTAAAAAAACTTAAATAAAATAAAAGACATAAAGTAAAAACTGAAAATTAAATACTGAAAATTAAATGACGGAAAGTAAATGCTGAAATTAAATACTGAAAATAAATGCTGAAAAGTAAATGCCGAAAGTAAATTACTGAAAAGTAAATGCTGAAAAGTAAATTGCTGAAAAGTAAATTGCTGAAAAGTAAATGCTGAAAAGTAAATTGCTGAAAAGTAAATGCTGAAAAGTAAATTGCTGAAAATTAAAGAAAGAAAAGTATTGTGCGTAAAAGTAAATTACGTAAAGTAAAAACTGAAAAATAAAGAAAAGAAAGTGCGAAAGCGGAAATTAATTACTGAAAGCTATAAATAAATAAAAAAGATACAATCTTCTTATTTATTCTTTAGGAATTTCAAAGAAGAAAGTATGAATTTTACAAATGAAATGGCTTGGTATGTATAGGTAAACTTTTGCCTCCATCAAATCATCCACCAAATCAATTATTAATTGCTCCACTAATTGCTCCACTAATCTCTTATCATGTTGGTGATGATTTGATAATTTTTATTATTTATTTATTAATTTATTATTTATTTTTTGCTTTGAAAATGATTGAAAGTGACTTTAATAATTACACACAACACACTCTGGATGGTTCATCAATTTCGAGTATGGAATCTTCCGAATTCGAAATTATTTTGTCTTTCAAAGCTGTAGATCTTTGAGTCTTCTTTAATCTGGAACTTGAATCAGCTCAATCCGATATCGGAGTAAAAGGTTATGCTCAAATTACGACAGATGCACAAAACTGAAATTTCCAAACTGCACTTCGTTAAAACGCCCTTTCAAGTTTCCAATCTCCAAAATTAATATGTCAAGTCCAATTTTTGCCCTTATTTGACCCACATTTCGTCCTAAATGATTTCATTGTGTCCCAATATTATTTTATCTGCAAAATAAACTACACATCAAAACGTTCATCAAACCCGAGAAACTAAACAAAATATTAGTTAAAAGGGGCGGTAAATATTGATATATTTCCGCTCATCAGGTTTCCCGAGTACTCAATAGAGGGTTAGAGGTTCGCCGAAAAATAGTGGGATGCAAGTAATAAATTTACAAGTTCATTTAGATACTTGCCAATACGCGCTCATTTCAATTTTTCGTCATTAAATAAATATATTAGTTGGACTAATATTTAATCGTTGTTTTAAATTAAACAGTTGGACTGTATTCAAACTATTGGACAATTATGACCCATAGCATCACTATTTATACAGATCATGGTGTTGTTGTACAAATTAACTATGTGACAAAGGAAATTGCCCTTTTATCATTTGTAATTGGATTACCTAGATGTATAAATGATAAAAGGTCCTTATGATTAGTTCTGGATTGAGATGATATGAGACAGTATCAATCCACGAAGGTTTAATCATTAAATATCTCTAGTCAGAGTATTATCGAGACTGGATATCGATAATGCGTAAAAGACTAGTATTACACTTGTTCGCGTTGTGGGAGCATAAAAGGCATAGTTCTCATATATTTGGGTATAGGATACTCATGCAAGTATAATAGGAGGTTGTGTTTACCGATGGTACGGAAACAGCTTCTCTCTGGATACTCGGAATTCCATTGGTAGTATGACTATGTGTCTATGGAAGATTTAATTACGTCGCAACGGAAAATTCATTAATTCGGAATTAGTGAACCCGAGCCCGGGAGTGTTTGTGGGCCCACTCGCATTTCGAATTCAAGTGCGGCCACAAGTCACATCACGCGTCACATCACTCGTCATTCAAGTGATGGATGTCTTGTCACTTTGAGTGATTGACAACCAGTCACTATTCATGAGTGATGTGAGTTGTTGGATGGCATTAATTGCCAAATTTTGGCTCTAAATTTTGTTGACTTTTGGAAAGGCATTTACAAGTTTTTGGATAAGGATTTTAGATTAGATTTTAGAAATCTAATTTTACAAAAAACCAACACAACTCTCCCTCTCTCTTCTCTCACAAGTTTCGGCCAAGGGCCAAACTTCTTCCTCTCTAATTTTTTCTTCACAAAAACCGTGAACAATAAGAAAAAAAATGGAAGATTTGTGGCAAATGTTTCCAATGCTAGCACATGAAGAGTCATCCAAGGTGATAGGGAAACAAACTCATGAGCATGGAATCACCATTTACAAAGCTTGGAGCTTGGAGCACAATTGGAGGTGGTGACCGAATTTGGAGGAGCTCAAAAACAGCCCACTGCCGAGAACACAATGGAGGGAAGAAAATTTTTTTGTTCCTCGCATCGTAAAGCCGATCAATGTAAGTATTATTCCGCCATACTTCTTGTTGTATTCACATATGTTTCTTTGCTTGAAATCGATCTTGGGACTAACTAGAAACCCAACAATGGTATCAGAGCCATTTTGAGCATGAAATTGAAATTTGGGTAAATTGGATTTGAGCATGTTTGAGTGAAATTACTTGTTTGAGCATGCTTGTAAATGGATGACTTGGAGTTGTTTGTGATCAATTTTTGAAAAATGGATTGGATCAAATTTTTCCACCATTTTATGGCTTGGCCGAAAGTTGGACTGCCCTATGTCATGGTGATTTTTTGATTTTTGATTCATTGGATGAGTTCAAATCATTTGGGAAATGTTGATTTGAGATTTAATTGGATTGAATTTGAATTGGACAAATAATCCAAATTGCCTTGGACTAATAAGCATGGAAAATGATTGATTTTTTGATTCAATGTGTTAGACATGTTTTGATGATGATAAGCATAATTAATTGTGTAAATTAGTGTTTTGGAAATATTAATTTGAGTAATTAATTATGGCATACACTTTAGGTTAATTAAATTATGAAATTTGGAATTTTGGTAATTTAATTAATTGGACCATATTTATAATTGGGCTTGTAAAGTTGTAATTGGGCTTAATGGGCTTGGTTGGGCCAAGTTTGGTTTAGGCTATTGGTTGGATCCAATTGGGCCCAAAACCATATCCATAAAGTCCAATTATGACTTAATAGACCTTTAATTATTAATTGGGCCTAAATTGTTTCTTTCTTGGCAAATATGGTGATTCCTTAAATGGGCTTTGGTATTTGGGTTTGACCCATATTGACCAAAAGTCCATGCCTTATGAAATTAATTAAAAGTACATTGGACTTTAATTAAATTAACATTGGATGTTAATCGGGCTTTGAGACCCGTAACGATTAGATTTAGAATCTAAGTCGAAAAGGCACATTAAAAAGTGTAATATTTAATTTGGAATTAAATAAATGATTAGTATTAAATGAAAATTAAATTGGATTTAATGTTGTAGTTTAATTTAATTCAAGAATTCGTACTTTGAGTACTTATTCGCAAAACGAGTTTGACTCGCTCAAAATCAAATCGTTGTTTGAACATTGGATGGTCATTAATATTCAGATTAATTAATTGGATTAGATTGATTGATAACATGCTTGTGTGAATACATGTATGCGATGTATGAATAATGTATATCGGATGGATATTAGATGGGTGGGGCAATTTTGGAAATTGTTGTAATAAATTTAGAATTTATTAATTGGACTTGCGTGTCCAGCCTATTACCTCCTTACTCTTTGTATTTCTCTTCTCACCTATTCCCCTCAATGTAAATGAGGTTTCTTTAGAAGTGTTATGTAATCGGGTAGAAGTAATACTTGTGCTAGCGGGAGAGAGGAAATGAAGAGATTTATTCTAGGAACAATGTGTTAAGTATCCATCTGCATATCATTATTATATTTATTTATATGCGCCTTATTATGTGTTTAAAATGCATGTTTAAGGGTGTATGATGATGAGACCTTAACAAAGATAATTAATTGGTTGCCAATTGCACGCGAAAAACCCTCAACATCATATTAAGTGGTTTTCCTTCCACTGAGTGATTCTTACTCAAGATCCAAGACTGGCATTGGTTTGTTGGCCAAAGCCAAGACCTTTTTCCATCAAGGATGTGTTTGAATCATGAAGGCTTTTTTCCATATTGGTGTCTTGTCCAAGTTGTGATTTGTTGGCCAAAGTCAAGATCATTTCTTGTCCATCTACATTGATTACGAAGCTTTCCATGGTCAATGGGTTCCACTTAACTGGGATCACTAAGTTTGTTGTGCCAAAGCCAAGGCTTAGTTGATTCAGAGGAAAAAGGTTAGGCAATATATTGGATATATTGGCATATATAAGATATATGTTTCGGACTTGGATGTCCACCTACTGGATCTAGGAATTGGATTGGATCCAATTGATCTTAGAGATCTACCTAGTTAATTATCATACAATTTGTTGGCCAAAGTCAAGATTGTGTGTTATTTAACGGGATCCTAGCCACTAGGAAACAAGGTTTCCCGAGTACTCCACAGAGGGTTAGAGGCTCGCCGAAAAATAGTGGGAGGCAAGTATTAAATTTACAATATTCGTTTAGTTACTTGCCAATACGCGCTCATTTCAATTTTCGCCAATATAAATTAATATATAGTTGGACTAATATTTAATGTTGTTTTAATTAAAAGTTGGACTGTATTCAAACTATTTCAATTATAGTTGATTTTATAATTGGATTATAGTAATCAATATAATTGAATTTAATCAATAAATTATAGTTGATTATATAGTTGGACTATAGTAATCATTATAATGATTGTACCTAAAATCGTTGATTAAATAGTTGGACTATTAGAATCAAGATAATTGAAAGATTTGTGTTTAAAACATAATCCTGGGTGAAAATGTCATTCAACGACTTTAATTTTCAGATTGGGAATAAAATCTCAGGATAGTCCTGGAGACCGAGAAGTTACTTTATTTGATAGAGTGACGTCTCGAGCCTAAGCCCGGAGTTGAGCAAATAGTAGAGCATGATCTTTGGAAGATTCATGTGAAGATAACTTTAGTGCTTAATCTGTTATGCTTGCCGCAAAGACTCCTTAATTTCTTAGTCAGAACTAAGGATTAGATCCTTATAGTATGATATTGAAGTTTAAGGATCTTCATAGATCTATCCTTAGATCTTAGAAGTACAAATTGCAATAGGATACTCTTGGAGAGTTAATGGCTATACTCAAGGAGACAAAGCCAGAGTTTGCAATGGGCAAGAAGCGCAAGGCGCATCTTACTTCGACATCCTAGAAGGCCAAGGCTTGGCCAAAGGCTTCTGGGGTGTGGAAAAGGGGCAAAGGCAAATCATTATATCTTCTGGGAAGACAGAGGACATATCCCAAGATGTCTGCCTAAACTGTGGCAAACGGGGTCACTGGAAGCGTGACTACCGTATGTGTTGGACAAAATGACCCATAGCGTCACTATTTGCACAGATCATTGTGTTGTTGTAGCAAATTAACTATGTAAAGGAAATTGCACTCTCATCATTTGTGATTAGATCACCATAGATATATGAATGAAGAGAGGTCCCTATGATTAGTTCCTGGATTGAGATGATATGAGACAGTATCAGTCCACGAAGGATTAATCATTAAATATCCCTAGCCGTAGTATTATCGAGACAGGACATCGATAATGCGGAATAGGCTAGTATTGCACTTGTGCGTGTTGTGAGGGCACAACGGCATAGTTCTCATATATATAAGTATTGGATACTTATGCAAGTACGATAGGAGGTCGTGTTTCACCGATGGTACGGGAAACAGCTTCGCTCTGGATAGACCCCTCGGAATCCCATTGGTATTATGACTATGTGTCTATGGGAGGCCGAATCAAGGTAGGTGTGTATGGTCTTAACCTGACTTACATCGCTAATACTGACGATAATCGATAAACTTTGGTTTTGGTGGTAGGGGACTTTACAGGTTCTGAGTACACCACTTCTGGGTTATCAGAGAGTCGTAGAGTATTGGGTGTGATGTCAAGACGGAAGTGTCACTTCAGTCATTTGGAGATGATGTCACGCAGGATACGGTACTAGTGCTCTTGAGTGTTGCGCAACCAATCGGGATATTGTGACCAGGTCATGTATATCCGATTATAGAGACTATGTTACCAGACATCCGATATGTGTTTCGGACGGGGCAGACACTTATCCAGCCCCAGCCCTAGCACGTGATTATCCGATACTGGGCCAATATACACAATACTACGGTATACTACGCTTGATACAGATCTATATATTCCTGTAAGAATATTTCTGGAGAATTGGGTAGGCATGGCGCTTTGCTAGAAGCCAACCTTGTCTTGTAAATCGATATAAACGTAGTACGAGGTACTTACGTGTTCGGACAGTCCGACGATCGTATTTACTGCCAACATATCCGGAGATCTCATGGGTCGCTTCCTGAAGATTCACCGATGATGTATAACTCGCACTTATTAATCAGGGATTAATTAGAAGAGAGAGATAGAATTAATCTGGGATTAATTCGATGAGAGAGAATATTAATCTGGGATTAATTGCGGAGATATTTTATCTGGGATAAAATATTAATTAAAGAGAGAGAACGATTAATTTGGAATTAATCGATAAAATAATATATATATTAATATATTATTAGAATTATTTCGACGCGGAATTAAAATTAGATTTTAATTCGGGCGAACGAATTAATTTAGAATTAATTCGTTAGCGACGTGAATAGTGAATTCGCTAGGCGTAATCATTTAATTACGACGCGACGGAAAATTCGTTAATTTGGAATTAGCGAACCGAGCCCGAGAGTGATTGCGAGCGCATTCGCATTTCGAATTCGAGCGCGGCACGCATGTCACATCAAGCGTTAAATCGCTAGTCGCGTCAATCGTCAAATCAATTGTCACTTTGAGTGATATGACTTGACAACATGTCACTTTATTAAAGTGATGTGATGTGACTTAAAGTTAAAAGTTGAAATGATGAAAAGCATTTATGACTTTTGTATTAAGAATACATAAGTTTATTTATTTTATTTCTTGGTAAATGAAAAAATTAATAAAAGAAATATACAAAAGCTTTTTCTTCTCTCTCTCTACCTTAGTGTACAGTACACGGTTTTGGTAATTTTTGGGAGCCAAACTTTCTTCTTTCTCTCTTGGCTTGGAGCCATTTTCTTCTCTTCCCTTCTCTCGGCTTTGAGCCAATCTCTCCCAAAAATTCTGGTTAGACCGAATTTTGAAGAAGAAGGAGAAGTGCTAGCACACCTTGAGTTATATATAGGTGATAGGGAAACGAAATCATGTGCTTGGATTTATTTTGGAGCTTGAAGCTTGGAGCTTCAATGGAGTCTTGCATGGCCGAATTTGGAGCATCAAAACAGCCCCCACCGGCAGTCCACTGCAGTTCAAGAAGGGCCAAAACCGAGCTTGATGGAGGCAGCAACATGCAGTGCGTTTTTGGTCTTTATTTCATTTCATCAAAACCCATTCAATGTGAGTTGATTCCGCCACCTCCTTTGTGTGTTCATATGTGATTTTCATGCATGATTTGTTGATCTTGGGACTTGATTTTAAACTCCTACAATGGTATCTAGAGCTATTGTTGCATGAAATCCGAAATTAGGGTTCTTGGCTAATTTGGGGCTTTTTGATTTTGGCTTGATTCTGACAAATTGATTGTGTAAGAATGCTTATATATGATCTAATTTGAGATATATGTAATCAATTTGAAAAATAAAATTGATTGGATTGATTTTCCCCAATTTGCTTATTTTTGTCAAAACTTTAATTTGGGTAAACTCGATTTAGGCATGATTTGGTTGAATTGTTTGATGCATTATGCTTGAATGAGGTTGAATTGAAGTTGTGCATGATCAATTTCAAGAAAATTGGATTAGATCAATTTTCCCCAATTCTTAAGGTTGAATGAAACTTGAAATTGGGTAAAATGTGTTTAAGCATGTTTTAATTGCATTGGATGTTTAAGTATGCTTAGAACATGTTTAATTGAGATTGTGTGTGATCAATTTCATGAAATTGGATTGGATTCAATTTTCCCCAAATTGGAGGCTTGGCCGAAAATTGGAAGAACCTAATGTCTTGGTAATTTTGTTTTTTGTTTCATTGGATGACTTAAAACAATTGGTTAATGTTGTTTTGAAGTTCAATTGGATTGAATTTTGATTTGGAACATTTTTCCCTTTTAAAGTGGCTTGGCCGATTTAAAGACATGAATTCTTGTGATTTTGTTGTTTTAATTCATTGGATGAATTGAATTGATTTGGGAAATTAAGATTGTGGACTCAATTGGATTGAAACCGAATCGAATTGAAAAACCCCTAATTGCCGAGACTTGAAAGCATGTTAATTGGGTTTGATTTTAATTGAATTGTGTTGGACACTATTTGGTTGTTAAAGTGCATGATTAATTAGGCTAATTGATGTTTTAGAAATGTTAATTGGGTAATTGATTATGTAATACACTTAGGTTAATTAATTGTGAAATTTGGAATTTTATAAGTTAATTAATTTGGCTTGATTTTGGAAATTGGGCTTGTTAGGTTGTAATTGGGCTTTTGGGCTTTGTTGTAACAAAGTTGGGTTTAGGCAAAATTGGTTGGATCCAATTAGGCCCAAAACCGAATCCAAAAGGTCCAATTATGACTTAATGGACCTTAATTATTTAATTGGGCCTAATGGGCCAAAATTAATTTAAAGGCTTATGGGGTAACTCCCGGATTGGATTTTGGTTGTTCGGTTTGACCCGAGTTGACCAAAAGTCCACGCCTCATAGAAATTAATTAAAAGCCCATTGGACTTTAATTAAATAAAACATTAGATGTTAATCGGGGTTTGAGGCCCGTTGCGATTAAATTTGGAATTTAAGTCGTAAAGGTTCGTTAATAAAAGTGTAATATTTAATTTGGAATTAAATAATGAATTAGAATTAAATACGTATTAAATTGGATTTAATTATGTTATTTAATTTAATTCGTAGAAATTGTACTTTGAGTACGTGTTTGCAATACGAGTTTGACTCGAACAAAAATCAAATCTTTGTTTGAACATTGGATGATCACTAATAATCAAGATTAATTAATTTGATTGATTGATTGATAACATGCTTGTATGAATACATGGTTGTGATGTTTGAATAATGTATATCGGATGGATATTAGTCGGGTGGGCGATTTTGGAAATTGTAATAAATTTGATTTATTAAATTGGACCTGCGTGTCCAGCCTTATCTCCTATTTCTTTGTATTCTCTTCTCACCTATTCCCCTCCATGTAAAAGAGGTTTCTTTAGAAGTGTAGTGTAACGGGTAGAAGTAATACAAGTGCTAGCGGGAGAGAGAAAGTGAGAGATTTGATCTAGGATCAATGTAAAATATCCATCCGCATATCATTATTATTTTATTTCATACTCGCTTTATTATGTGTTTAGAATGCATGCTTAAGGGTGTATGATGATGAGACCTTAACAAAGATAATTAAATTGGTAGCCAATTTGCACGCGAAAAACCCTCGTTAAATATCATGCGTTTTTCCTTCCATTGAGTGATTCTTACTCAAGATCCGAGATTGGCAGGGGTTGTTGGCCAAAGTCAAGCCCTTGTCCATCAAAGATGTGTTTTAATCACGAGGCTTTGTTCCATATCGGTGTCGTGTCCAAGTTGTGGTTTGTTGGCCAAAGTCAAGACCACTTCTTGTCCATTGACATTGATTACGAAGCTTCCATGTCAATGGGTCCGCGCTTGACTGGGATCATTAGGTTTGTTGTGCCAAAGCCAAGGCCTAGTTGATTCAGAGGAAAAGGTTAGGGTATACATTCGATGTATAGACATATATAAGATATATGTTTGGGACTTGGATGTCCACCTAACCGGATCTAGGAGTTGGATGAGATCCAATTGATCTTCGAGATCTACCTAGTTAATTATCATACAATTTGTTGGCCAAAGTCAAGATTGTGTGATATTTAACGGGATCCTAGCCCACTAGGAAACACGGTTTCCCGAGTACTCGACAGAGGGTTAGAGGCTCGACGAAAAATAGTGGGAGGCAAGTATTGAATTTGCAACATTCGTTCAATTACTCGCTAAACACGCTCATTTAAATTATTTCGTCGTTATATTAAATGTTAGTTAGACTAATATTTAAATTGTTGTTTTAATAAACAGTTGGACTGTATTATACTTGATTATATATAATTGGATTATATTAATCAATATATTTGAATTAATTAATTTCAGTTTACAGTTGATTTTATAATTGGATTATAGTAATCAATGTAATTGAGGTTAATTAATTTGGATTATATTTGATTATATAGTTGGACTATTATAATCATTATAATATATATAGTACCACTAATCGTTGATTAAATAGTTGGACTATTGTAATCAAGATAAAATTGAAAAGTTGGATATTTAAAATATAATCTGGGATTAAAATATTTTAATGATTTAATTTTCAAATTGGGAATAAATAATAGGTTACTTTATTTGATAAAATAACTTATTATACCTTACGCCCAAAATTAAGCAAAATAAGTAGAGCATAAAATCTTTGGAAGATTTATGTGATGATGACTTTAATGCTTAATTTAATATACTTATCATAAATCTAATTTTTGATTTAAGAAGTATTAAAATTGCAATTATAATTCTTGAGAATTAATTGACTATTCTAGTGGAGAAAAATCAAAGTTTGCAATGGGCATGTAGCACAAGGTGCACATCGTTTCGATATTCCGAAACCCAAGGCTTGGCCAAAGGTTTGTGAAATATTGAAAAGGATAATTGACATATCTCAAAGTGACTACCATTTGGATATGGAAGACACGAAGGAATTAAAGATAGGGCGAGGCTCTAACTTTAAAAATATTTGTCAAAGTTATGTTCACAACTAGTATTAAAATTGAATTTTAAATACTTAGTGTGGTACATAATACACATATGTATTGACGTTCAGAATCCGCTGTGAGCTGGATACTGGCTTCAAGCCGAGATTTCTCTGCGAATTGGAAACGGGACGAAAGTCGCTGTTTCGACCGTAGATACCTAAGTTTAGGAACTACCCTTTGGGTATGTACTTAAATTAGGAAATGTTATAATGTAACTAGTTTATCTAGAGACATTATCTCTATATCAGGGTTTAATCCGATACGGATAAAACCTTTATATTCTAGAACACTAAAGTGTTTCATTATATAAAGATGATACTGAGATAATTACATTGGATTTAAATAACAGAATTTATATTTTGAATATAAATAAAATCTCAAACATATAAATTGACAAATAAATAGCTCAAATTGATTTGATCAATAGAGACTTATTTGTGGCATTGTTGTCTAGGACACAATTATAGAAGACTCGTATATCCATTTTTTTTTAAGAGTGGGTACTAGGACTGATTTGACTATTCAAATAAGGTCTACGAATCTAGTTTATTAGGTTAAATACCTAAAATACTATTTACTTGGTAATAGTAAAAGGGCCACCGATCTGTTAGCCCTATTCATGGTGAAGTAAGTGGGCCCATATCTAGCTAGGCTAGATGTTAATATGAATATTTCGTGACCTTAACGGATGTGACATCACGTTGTGGTTATGTGTTTCTTTTGAAGAACACAGATCGGAAACTTTAGAGTTTCGACACGAAGTAAAAAACAGATCGGCTATAGTATTATGCCGCCACGGTAAAACCGTAATGGAAAATACTTAAGCAGTAAGTTTCATACGTAAATGAAAGAGTACGGTATTCTTTCAGATGAGGACATGATAAGGTTTATCACAAGTCGCTCTGAGCTACTATTTCCTTCTACAGGATATGTATTAACAGTGCAAAACTTATTTAGAATAAGGTTCCATATAAATCTGTTTGACAGATATCATATAGGATATGAACAGGGAAGAAACGAGGTTTCTCATTCCTGATAATTTGGGTATGCCAGGCATGACGTTTGGATGATACCAAACTAAAAACCCCAATTGGATAAGTGCCAATATAGGTTTTCCTAAGGAAACCTTAATATAGTACTTGTAAATCCCACATGAGAACAATGTAATTGTTGCTCACCATGCGGTTTTCCTGAGAGGAATACCGATATGCAGTGGTCAGTGGGAGGATAGTGATACTCGATGAAAATCGGAGTAATACTATTCAAGGCACGAAGTCCGTAATGGAACACAAATAGTTCATCTATGATGAATCTATACCATTAATCTTCGAATACGCAAGAACAGGTAGATAGGATGGAGTCAGAAAACAACCTAGGGTATGGGTTTCTGATCTAACCTCATAAAAATGCAAATCAAAATCGCTTTCCTGAAAAGGAAACCTTTTGGAGAATGTTTACAACATCCTGACGATTTTGTATAACCGACAAACAAGGTTTGCGGGTTATTCGATCCATGTTTGGATTGATGCAAGCATAAGGTTCTTGGAACTGACGTTTTGAAATAATCATAATGGTTGATATTTGACTCAAAACGAAATAATTCTTGTGTATATAAGGAGGTTAGTGGGAGAGCGCACTGACAGTGAAATTCCCATTAGCTATTGTTGAAAGCTTGGCTTTCAATAGAAATTCTCCGTAGAATTCTGGGAGATAACAACCTTTATTAGAGGAATAAAGATCTACTGGGATAGATTTGGAGTTGTTAACACTCTCTGGGAAATTGTACATTTAAAATGTACTTGTATTGGTGTCTCATATGCTTCAAGCATATGGAGTCACGATCAGGTCAATCCAAGTGATAGTCACTGGATTGAAGTTAAGAACATCTGTTAGTATCTCAGAGAACTAAAGATGCTATCTTGCTATGGAGAAGGAGAACTTGAAGTGACTGGGATCACCACTGCAAGTTTCCAAACAATTAAATACTGCGGTACTATAAAGTTTGAATAACAGGGACAGTGAGCTGGAAATCTTCCTAGCAAGATAACTGTTGCCGAATAAACAACAAATGCGGATTATTGCTGCAGCTGAGGCAGCAATAGAAGCCATTTGGATCGATAATAATCTAATAAGATTAGATAAAGTTCTGTTAGCAGCTGAGCTAGGCGTCAGCATAGGCTAAGGAATTAAAGGTCTCATCGACGATCCAGATATATACTTCTATATCATCTGATTCGTTCGGATCATACATCGTGGCGAAGTGATGATCGTGTAAATCGCGTCAGACGATAATTAAGCAAATCCGCTGACGAAAACCTTTCCTCAGCAATTTGAGCGAATTGTACATAGTTCGGGTGTTAGACACTTGAGTGACTCGCTACGTGCCAAGTGGGAGATTGTTGGACAAAATGACCCATAGCGTCACTATTTGCACAGATCATTGTGTTGTTGTAGCAAATTAACTATGTAATAAGGAAATTGCACTCTCATCATTTGTGATTAGATCACCATAGATATATGAATGAAGAGAGGTCCCTATGATTAGTTCCTGGATTGAGATGATATGAGACAGTATCAGTCCACGAAGATTAATCATTAAATATCCCTAGCCGTAGTATTATCGAGACAGGACATCGATAATGCGGAATAGGCTAGTATTGCACTTGTGCGTGTTGTGAGGGCACAACGGCATAGTTCTCATATATATAAGTATTGGATACTTATGCAAGTGCGATAGGAGGTCGTGTTTCACCGATGGTACGGGAAACAGCTTCGCTCTGGATAGACCCCTCGGAATCCCATTGGTATTATGACTATGTGTCTATGGGAGGCCGAATCAAGGTAGGTGTGTATGGTCTTAACCTGAGACTTACATCGCTAATACTGACGATAATCGATAAACTTTGGTTTTGGTGGTAGGGGACTTTTACAGGTTCTGAGTACACCACTTCTGGGTTTATCAGAGAGTCGTAGAGTATTGGGTGTGATGTCAAGACGGAAGTGTCACTTCAGTCATTTGGAGATGATGTCACGCAGGATACGGTACTAGTGCTCTTGAGTGTTGCGCAACCAATCGGGATATTGTGACCAGGTCATGTATATCCGATTATAGAGACTATGTTACCAGACATCCGATATGTGTTTCGGACGGGGCAGACACTTATCCAGCCCCAGCCCTAGCACGTGATTATCCGATACTGGGCCAATATACACAATACTACGGTATACTACGCTTGATACAGATCTATATATTCCTGTAAGAATATTTCTGGAGAATTGGGTAGGCATGGCGCTTTGCTAGAAGCCAACCTTGTCTTGTAAATCGATATAAACGTAGTACGAGGTACTTACGTGTTCGGACAGTCCGACGATCGTATTTACTGCCAACATATCCGGAGATCTCATGGGTCGCTTCCTGAAGATTCACCGATGATGTATAACTCGCACTTAATTAATCAGGGATTAATTAGAAGAGAGAGATAGAATTAATCTGGGATTAATTCGATGAGAGAGAATATTAATCTGGGATTAATTGCGGAGATATTTTATCTGGGATAAAATATTAATAAAGAGAGAGAACGATTAATTTGGAATTAATCGATAAAATAATATATTTGATATATATTAGAAATTGGATTTCGACGCGGAATTAAAATTAGATTTTAATTCGGGCGAACGAATTAATTTAGAATTAATTCGTTAGCGACGTGAATAGTGAATTCGCTAGGCGTAATCATTTAATTACGACGCGACGGAAAATTCGTTAATTTGGAATTAGCGAACCCGAGCCCGAGAGTGATTGCGAGCGCATTCGCATTTCGAATTCGAGCGCGGCACGCATGTCACATCAAGCGTTAAATCGCTAGTCGCGTCAATCGTCAAATCAATTGTCACTTTGAGTGATATGACTTGACAACAGTCACTTTATTAAAGTGATGTGATGTGACTTAAAGTTAAAAGTTGAAATGATGAAAAGCATTTATAGACTTTTGTATTAAAGTAATACATAAGTTTATTTATTTTATTTACTTGGTAAATGAAATAAATTAATAAAAGAAATATACAAAAGCTTTTTCTTCTCTCTCTCTACCTTAGTGTACAGTACACGGTTTTGGTAATTTTTTGGGAGCCAAAACGTTTTCTTTTTCTCTCTTGGCTTGGAGCCATTTTCTTCTCTTCCCTTCTCTCGGCTTTGAGCCAAATCTCTCCCAAAATTCTGGTTAGACCGAATTTGAAGAAGAAGGAGAAGTGCTAGCACACCTTGAGTTATATATAGGTGATAGGGAAACGAAATTCATGTGCTTGGATTTATTTTGGAGCTTGAAGCTTGGAGCTTCAATGGAGTCTTGCATGGCCGAATTTGGAGCATCAAAACAGCCCCCACCGGCAGTCCACTGCAGTTCAAGAAGGGCCAAAACCGAGCTTGATGGAGGCAGCAACATGCAGTGCGTTTTTGGTCTTTATTTCATTTCATCAAAACCCATTCAATGTGAGTTGATTCCGCCACCTCCTTTGTGTGTTCATATGTGATTTTCATGCATGATTTGTTGATCTTGGGACTTGATTTTAAACTCCTACAGTATGGACAAGACGGACATGAAAGAATTGAAGACGAGCAAGGCTCCGACTTCAAATATGTTTGTCATAAACATGTTCGCTACTAGTATTAAAATTGGATTTTAGATACTAAATGTGGTACATAAATATGTACTGGTGTGCAGAATTTGCTGACAAGCAGGATACTGATTTCATATATGATTGATCTGCGAATTGGAAATGGGACGAGAGTCGCTGTTTTGACCATAGAGACCTAAGTTTGGGAACTACCCTTCGGGTGTGTACTTAAATTAGGAAACTATTAAAATGTAACTAGTTTACTAGAAACATTATCCTTATATCAAAGTATAATCTGTTGCGGATATACCTTTATGTTCTATAACACTAAAGTGTTTTATTTTATAAAGATGATATTGAGATAAACACATTAGATGTGAATAAAAGTATTTATATTTTGAATATAAAAGAATCTCAAACATATAACATGACAAACAAATAGCTCAAACTGATTTAATCAGATGAGACTTATTTGTGGCATTGTTGTCTGAGACACAATAAACAAGACTCGTATATCCACACTTTTGAAGAGTGGATATTAGGACGGATTTCATTCTATTCAAATAATGTCTACGAATCTAGTTTATTGGGCAAAGTGCCTAAAACACCTTTTACTTGGTAAAAGTGCAAGTGCCACCGATCTGTTAGCCCTCGTTCATAGTGACGTAAGTGGGCCCATATCTAGCTAGGCTAGAGGTGGATATGAACTTTTCGCGACCTTTACGGATGTGGCATCGCATTATGGTTATGTGTTTCTTTTGAATCACGGATCGGAAATTTTTTATGAATTCAAAGAGTTTCGACACAAAGTAAACAAAAATGATCGGAAAAAGTATTAAAACATCACAGTTAGACCATGATGGAAAATACTTAAGCAATAAGTTTCTCAAATACTTGAAAGAGTATAGTATTCTTTCAAAGAGGACTCCTCCCGGAACACGTCAATTTGATGGTGTGTCCGAACAGAGAAACCAAACCTTGTTGGAGATAGTAAGGTTAATCATGAGTCGCTCTGAGCTACCATTTCCTTCAAGGGATACGCATTAATCAGTGCAAAACTTATTTTGAATAAGGTTCCATAAAATCTATTTGACAGACTTCATATTAGATATGAACAGGAAAGAAACCGGGTTTTCTCATTCCTGAAGATTTGGGAATGCTGGGCATATGTTTGGATGATACCAAACTAGAACCCAAATTGGATAAGTGCCTAAGTTGTGGGAAACCTAAGTATAGTACTTATACAACTCACATGAGAACAATTTAATTGTTGCTCACCATGCGGTTTTCCTAAGTGGAATACCTATATGCAGTGGTAAGTGGGAGGAAAGTAAAACTCGATGAAAATCGGAGTAATACTATTCTAGGCATCGATTCCTTAATGGAACACAAATAGTTCATCTAGGATGAAACTATACCAATAATCTTCGAATACACAAGAACCGCACAAGTCGGAGAGAGTCAGAAAATAACCTGGGGTATGGGTTTCTGATCTCACCTCATGAAGATGTTAATCTTATTGAGGAATACGAACTAACTACGTATGAGGAAGTGATACAAGGTATCGACTCCCTATTATGGCAAAGTTCCATGAAGTCCGAAATAGATTCCATGTATACCAACCGAGTTTAGACACTGGTTGTTGTACCGGAAGGCATTGTGCCTATTGGTACTATATGAGTCTTCAATGGAAGACATACATGGATGGCAACATACAACGTACTAAGCTAGGCTTGTAGCGAAAAGGTATCGTTATCAACATTGTGTCGATTACGATGAAACCTTTTACTCGTTGCCATGGTTAAATCCATTTGGATAATGCTTGCTAATGCTGCATGTTTCATTAATGAAATATTGCAGCTGAATGGCAAAACCGCTTTCCTTAATGGAAACCTTTTGGAGGATGTTTACAACATCCTGACGATTTTTTCATACTAAAACAAGCAATCAAGGTTTGCAGGTTAATCGATCAATTTATAGATTGAAGCAAGCATTGCGTTCTTGGAACTATCGTTTTGATGTAATCATAATGGTATATGATTTAATTCAAAACGAAAATGATTCTTGTGTATATAAGGAGGTTAGTGGGAGCGCACTGACAGTGATTGTCCTAAAAATGACGATATATCATTTCTTGGAAATGATATTCCCATAATACAATCAGTGAATTCTTGGCTTTCATGAAAATTCTCCGTATAATTCTTTGGAGAGACAACCTTTATTCTAGGAATAAAGATCTACTGGATAGATCTAAAAGTTGTTGGCACTCTCCGAGAACTCGTACATTGAAATAAATGTACGCGACCTGGTGTCTCATACGCTTTGAGCATATGGAGTCACAATCAGGCCAATCCAAGTGATAGTCACTGGATTGATGTTAAGAACATCCTTTAGTACCTTAGATGATCTAAGGATGCTTTCTTATACTATGGAGAATGAGAACTTGAAGTGACTGGGTTCAACCGTTGCAAGTTTCCCAACCGATATAAACGACTATAGGTCGCAATAACGGTACTATAAAGTTTGAATAACGGAACAGTGAGCTGGAAATCATCCAAGCAAGATATTGTTGCCAAATAAATAACAAAAGCGGAATATTGTTGCAGTTGAGGCAGCAATAGAAGCCTTTTGAATCGATAATAATCCTAATTAGATTAGGAGTAGTTCGTTTAGCAGCTGAGCTAGGCTACAACACAGGCTAAAGAATTAATGGTCTCATTAACGATCCAGATATATACTTCAAATATTCATCTGATTCGTTCAGATCATACATCGCAACAGAAAATTCACTAATTCGGAATTAGCAAACCCGAGCCCGGGAGTGTTTGTGGGCCCACTCATATTTCGAATTCAAGTGCGGCCACAAGTCACATCATGCGTCACATCACTCGTCATTCAAGTGATGGATGTCTTGTCACTTTGAGTGATTGACAACCAGTCACTATTCATGAGTGATGTGAGTTGTTGGAAGGCATTAATTGCCAAATTTTGGCTCCAAATTTTGTTGACTTTTGGAAAAGCATTTACAAGTTTTTGGATAAGGATTTTGAATTTGATTTTAGAAATCTAATTTTACACAAAACCAACACAACTCTCTCTCTATCTTCTCTCACAAGTTTCGGACAAGGGCCAAACTTCTTCCTCTCTCATTTTTTCTTCACAAAAACCGTGAACAATAAGAAGAAAATGGAAGATTTGTGGCAAATCTTTCGAATGCTAGCACATGAAGAGTCACCCAAGGTGATAGGGAAACAAACTCATGAGCATGGAATCACCATTTGCAAAGCTTAGAGCTTGGAGCACACTTGGAGGTGGTGACCGAATTTGGAGGAGCTCAAAAATAGCCCACTGCCGAGAACACAATGGACTGGAGAAAAGTTTTTTGTTCCTCGCATCGCAAAGCCAATCAATGTAAGTATGATTCCGCCATACTTCTTGTTGTATTCACATATGTTTCTTTGCTTGAAATCGATCTTGGGACTAACTAGAAACCCAACACAAACTACTTCAAATTATAGTTGATTATATAATTGGATTATAGTAATCAATATATTTGAATTTAACAATCAAATTATAGTTGATTATATAGTTAGACTATAGTAATCATTATATTAAATATTACCTGAAATCATTGATTGGATAGTTGGACTATAACAATCAAGATAAATGAAAGATTAGCGTTTAAAATATAAACCTGGGTAAAAATGTCTTTAAACAGCTTTAATTTTCAAATTGGGAATAAAACCTCAGGATGGTCCTAAGAACTGAGAAGTTATTCTATTTGATAGAATTACATCTCGGGCCTAAGCCCGGAGTTGAGCAAATAGTAGAACATGATCATTGGATGATTCATGTGATGATAACTTTAGTGCTCAATCCATTATGCTTGCCACAAAGACTCCTTAATTTCTTTGTCATAATTAAGGATTAGAGCATTATAGTACGATATTGAAATTGAAGGATCTTCATAGATCTATACTTAGATCTTAGAAGTATTAATTGCAATAGAAAACGCTTGGAGAGTTAATGGCTATGCTCAAGGAGACAAAGCCAGAGTTTGCAAAAGGGCAAGAAGCGCAAGACACATCTTACTTCGACATCCCAGAAGGCCAAGGCTTGGCCGAAGGCTTCTGGGGTGTGGAAAATGGCAAAGGCAAAATCATCACAGTCTTCTAGGAAGACAAATGACATATCCCAAGATGTCTGCCTAAACTGTGGCAAACGGGGTCACTGGATGCGTGACTGCCGTATAGACAAAGCAGACATGAAGGAAGTGAAGACGGGGCAAGGCTCCGGCTTTAAGTATGTTTGTCATAAACATGTTCACTATTAGTTTCAAAATTGGATTTTGATACTAGATATGGTACATAGATATGTACTGATGTGCGGTATCTGTTGATTAGCAGGATACTGACTTCAGTTGAGATTTATCTGCGAATCGGAAACGGGACGAGAGTCGCTGTTTTAACCGTAGAATCCTAAGTTTAGGAACTACCATTTGGCTGTGTACTTAAATTAGGAAACTGTTAAAATGTAACTAGTTTGACTAGAAACATTATCTCTATATCAGAGTTTAATCCGTTGCGGATATACCTTTATATTCTAGAACACTAAATTGATTCATTTTATAAAGATGATATTGAGATAAACACATTAGATGTGAATAACAATATTTATATTTTGAATATAAATTAATCTCATACATATGGCATGACAAACAAATAGCTCAAACTGATTTGATCAGATGAGACTTATTTGTAGCATTGTTGTCTGAGACACATTAAACAAGACTCGTATATCCACACTTTCGAAGAGTGGGTACTATTACAAATTTGATTCTATTCAAATGATGTCTACGAATCTAGTTTATTAGGCAAAGTGCCTAAAATACCTTTTACTTGTTAAAAGAGTAAGTGTCATAGAATCGTTAGCCCTCGTTCATAGTGACGTAAGTGGGCCCATATCTAGCTAGGCTAGAGGTGGATATGAATGCTTCGTAACCTTTACGGATGTGGCATCACGTTATGTTTATGTGTTTCTTTTGAAACACGAATCGGAAACTTTTGATATATTCAAAGAGTTTCGACTCGAAGTAGACAAAACAGATCTGCAAAAGTATTAAACTATCACGGTTAGACCATGGTAGAAAATACTTAAGCAATAAGTTTCTCAATTACTTGAAAGAGTACAGTATTCTTTCATAGTGGACTCTTCACGGAACACCTCAATTTGACGGTGTGTCCGCGAAACTGAGAAACCGAACCTGTTGGACATAGTAAGGTTAATCATGAGTCGCTCTGAGCTACCATTTTCCTTCAAGGGAAACGCATTAAACAATGCAATACTTATTTTGAATAAGGTTCCATGAAAATCTGTTTGACAGACTTCATATTAGATATGAACAGGAAAGAAACTGGGTTTTCTAATTCCTGAAGATTTGGGAATGCTAGGCATATGCTTGGATGATACCAAACTAAAACCCAAATCGGATAAGTGCCTAATTTGTAGGTTATCCTTGGGAAATCAAAGTATAGTACTTATACAACTCACTAGAGAACAATGTAATTGTTGCTCTCCATGCGGTTTTCCTAAAAGGAATACCTATATGCAGTGGTAAGTGGGAGGAAAGTAAAACTCGATAAAAATCGGAGTAATACTGTTCCAGGCACCGAGTCCTAATGGAACACAAACAGTTCATCAAGGATGAAACTGTACCACAATCTTCGAATACAGAATAACCGCGTAAGTCAGAGAGAGTCAGAAAATAACCTGGGAGGTATGGGTTTCTGATCTCACCTCAAGTAGATGTCAATCTTATTGAGGAATACGAAGCGACTACGTATGAGGAAGTGTTACAAGGTGTCGACTCCCTATTATGGCAAAGTGCCATGAAGTCCGAAATGGATTCCATGTATACCAACAAAGTTTGGACACTAGTTGTTGTACCGGAAGGCATTGTGCCTATTGGTACTATATAAGTCTTTAATGAAGACATACATGGAAGGCAACATACCAACTTACAAAGCTAGGCTTGTAGCGAAAAGGTATCATTATCAATATTGTGTCGATTACGACGAAACCTTTTACTCGTTGCCATGAAAAAATAATTTGATTGCTGATGCTGCATGTTTCATTTATGAAATATGGCAACTGAACGTCAAAATCGCTTTCCTTAAACGGAAATCTTTTGGAGGATGTTTACAACATCCTGACGGTTTTTTCTTACCAAAACGAGCAAACAAGGTTTGCAAGTTAATTCAATCCATTGATGGATTGAAGAAAGCATTGTGTTCTTGGAATTATCATTTTCATGTAATCATAATGGTATATGATTTAATTCAAAACGAACATGATTCTTGTGTATATAAGGAGGTTAGTGGGAGCGCACTGACAGTGATTGTCCTAAATAATGATGATATATCATTTCTTGGAAATGACATTCCCATAATACAATCGGTGAAAGCTTGGCTTTCATGAAAATTCTCCATAGAATACTTGGGAGAGACAACATTTATTCTAGGAATAAGGATCTACTAGGATAGATCTAAAAGTTGTTGGCACTCTCCGAGAACTCGTACATTGAAATAAATGTACGCGACCTAGTGTCTCATATGCTTTGAGCATATGAAGTCACAATCATGCCAATCCAGGTGATAGTCACTGGATTGATGTTAAGAAGGTTAGAAGAACTAAGGATGATTTCTTAAGCTATGGAGAAGAAGAACTTGAAATGACTAGGTTCACTGCTGTAAGTTTCCTAACCGATAAAAATGACTATAAGTCATAATAAGAGTACTATATAGTTTGAATAACGGAACAGTGAGCTGGAAATCTTCCAGGCAAGATACTATTGCCGAATAAACAACAAAAGCGGAATATTGCTGCAGCTGAGGCAGCAATAGAAGCACTTTGGATCTATATAATCCTAATTGCATTAGGAGTAGTTTTGTTAGCAGCTGAGCTAGGCTACAGCACAGGCTAAAGAATTAATGGTCTCATCAACGATCTGAGTATATACTTCAACTATTCATCCGATTCATTCGGATCATACATCGTGGCGATGTGATGATTGAATAAATCGCCTCAGATGATAACTTAGCAAATCCGCTCACGAAAGTAGTTTCTCAGCAGAAGTTTGACGAACCGTACATAGTTCAAGTGTAGGGCACTTGAGTGATTGGCTATAAGCCAAGTGGGAGATTGTTGGACAATTATGACCCATAGCATCACAATTTCTACAGAACATGGTGTTGTTGTACAAATTAAGTATGTGACAAAGGAAATTGCTCTTTTATCATTTGTAATTAGATTACCGGGATATATAAATGATAAAAGTCCATATGATTAGTTCCGGATTGATAAGATATGAGACAGTATCAATCCATTAAGGTTTAATCATTAAAACATCAACATCCCTAGTCGGAGTATTATCGAGATTGGACATCGATAATGCGGAATAGACTAGTATTGCACTTGTGCGCGTTGTGGGCTCATAACGGCATAGTTCTCATATATTTGGGTATTGGATACTCATGCAAGTGTAATAGGAGGTTGTGTTTACCGATGGTACGGAAACAGCTTCGCTCTAGATAGACCCCTCGGAATTCCATTGGTAGTATGACTATGTGTCTATGGAAGTCCGAATCAGGGTAGGTGTATTTGGTCTTAACCTGAGACTTGCACCGCTAATACTTGCGACAATCAATATACTTTGGTTTTGGTCGTCCAGGGCTTTAACCGGTTCTGTGTACGCCTCTTCTGGGTATATTGAGAATCGTAGTGTATTGGGTGTGATGTCGAGATGGAAGTATCACTTCAATCATATGGAGATGATGGTCACGTAAGATAAGGAACTGGTACTCTTGTATGCTGCAGCTATCGGGATAATATGACTAGGTCATGTTTATCCGATTGTAGAGACTAGTTACCAGAGATCTGATATGTTCTTCGTACGGGGCAGACACAATTCCAGCCCCAGGCCTAGCACCTCCACACCCGATATTGGATCGTAATACGCAATACTATGTTTACTACGCCTGATATAGATTACATATTCCTTTAAGAATATTTCTGGAGAATTGGGTAGGCACGGTGCTTTGTTAGAAGCAACCATGTCTTGTAAATCGATAAAAACGTAGTACTAGGTACGTACGTGCTCGGATAGTCCGACGACTGGATTTACTGCCAACATATCCAGGGATCTCATGGGTCGCTTCCTGAAGATTCACCGATGACGTATGACTCAGACATAATTAGTATGGGATTAATTATAAGAGAGAGAAAATTAATCTGTGATAATTACGGAGATATTTTTGTTAGACAATATGACCCATAGCGTCACTGTTTTGTAAATGAT
>SKCR01040694.1:0-83194 GCA_019454045.1 Zanthoxylum bungeanum
TGGTTCAAAAATCAGCTCAATCGGAGTTTTTTTTGCCATTGTTATAGCCGACCAAGAAATTTTTACTCGTATAACAATAAAATCAGAAATCGCGTAACCCGTTTTCGAAATCACGTGTTTACCAACACAATGAAGCTTCACTTTAAAATGTTTCGATCTATTTTCCAACACATAAACTCTTATTTTTGAATAGCATCCCTTCCGAATTTCAAACTTCAATTCGAAAATCTTCCTGAACCGTTTCGAAAAATATTCAGGATATTACATAAATCGATAGTATGTAATTTTTTATGAAACACTTTATATTTTGAGAGATATTTACGTTTTAAATTAAGGTGAAAAACTTTTATTTTCCAAATACACACCCCACCCACATGCACCTGAGGTGTGTGTTTTAATATTTTTTGTTAATTTCTTGTCCATTTTGTAAATTTTATACTAGTAGTACTAAATATAAATTTTTAAATTTAACTTGAGTTAAATAAGAATTTTATATTCTAATTAGATTTTTTTAAGAAATAAAATAAAAATCCCTTTAATTAATTATTGCCAGAAATGTCTGAATAATTTTGTCCTAATGTCTGCAATGGAATATTATTTAACTAAATTTAATCCACTAAACCAATATAAAAATCGAAATTTTTTGGAACGTGTCGACTAAAATTAATCGTCATTTGTAATAAATATCTCATTTAAGCCAAAGGTTTGGAGAAATAGGCATTTACTCTTCTTGACATGCACCAGATATAATAGGTAAATTTTTTATTTTATGAAATAATATATAATAAATTCATATATATTTATCTAAATATTATCAAAACATACAATATAAACTTTGTATATTGATAATAACTATAAAAAAAAAGTATTATAATTTTCCTCTACGGGTTTTCATATTTTGAAAACCTTTTGTAATACTTTCGTTATTCACTTGATCAAAAATCTCATCTTCAATATAGCAAACTAAAGTGTCATTAATCATTCATCACCCATCCAATTGCGTAATCGATTTTAATAATACCCATAGCAAATAATGTCCTCTCAACTGTTGCTGTAACAACTAGAAGAATCAGTGCTAAAGTCAAAATCTGGTAGACTAATGGATATATTTTATCTTTTAGTCTCCACCATTGTTATTGCAAGTTCACTTATTCCATTCAATTGTGAAAATTATCTACTATCTTTATCGTACATATCAAAAATATAATTTTTAAGTTGTTGATCAAATCTAGAAATATCAAATGCATAGAAATCCATTGGATAAAATTCAGCTAAGCGTAATAACTTTCTTTTATCAAACTAGAAAAATAAGTTCTTAGGACTTAAGCATGCTGACCGGTGCGTAATCACAAGCGTATAACGCAAGCGCACGTATCATTCAAGTAGTATAAAAAGTATCGATCACACGAAGACTTAAAACCTTTTGTTATCAATTTATGAAGTTAAATGTTTACAAGTATCTAATGGATTGATTGTTTGATTGGGTGGTGACTTTAAAATTAAAACAAGTAAATAAAATTGCTTGAAAGTATATTGAAGAAAATTCAAATTTATAAAACTATCCAGAGTTGTGAATCCTTCCAATATCTTTTTAAAAGATGAAGTGGTTATTTTACATTTGTGTAATATATTGGTTTATTAATCTGGAACACGAAATTATGTAAAAGCCTCTTCCGATGGTCAAATACAAATACCCAATATAACCCAATTAATCATATTCCTATGTTAACCAAGTTATCTGAATTTATTAAGATTAAGTTCCAATTATGGCTACCCCCGCCCGACATGTATATTCCTATCTTGTAAGGAAATCTATTAAAGGGTTATTTATCCTCAAGGAAGATCGTGTGCTATTAATTTTAAGGTCTTAAACCTAAAATCCATTTTCCAAGTTCATTTTAAGTTTACCAGTTCAATTTTATTAATGGCCAGTTAATAAAAAGTATTAGGATTAAGGCTCAATAAATAAACCTTTATATTACCCAAATTGTAATTTAACCCCTTATAAACCGGTGATATTGGATTTCATCACAACCCTAGATAACTGGTTTAGTTACGACACATATTTACGGGTAGTAAAAACTTAAATAAAATAAAAGACATAAAGTAAAATACTGAAAATTAAATGCTGAAAAGTAAATGCTGAAAGTAAATTGCTGAAAAGTAAATAAAGTAAAAGTACAATAAAAGAAAATGCTGAGGTAAAAGGATCCACTTTTATTACTTCTATTTTAGATCTCTCCCTTAATATAATATATTAACTTTGCATGATAATTACCAACCAGCCATATAGGCGGTAACCAGATTAAGTCAAATTAATAATTAATTACCAACCGTCCAATCAGGCGGTATCCAGTTTAGTCAGGTTAAAACCAATTTAAATAATTACCAACCGACCAATATGGCGGTATCCTCGTTAAGTCAGATTTTAACTAGTTTATATATTATAATTAAGAGAGATTAATCTAATAATTAGTAATAAAAATTTTACCTTTTACCCCAGCAAATGAGAGTTACCTCATCATTACTGAAAAGTAAAAAGCTGAAAAGTAAAGAAAAGAAAGTGCGAAAGGGGAAATTAATTACTGAAAGCTGTAAATAAACAAACAAGATACAATCTTCTTAGTATTCTTAAGAAATTCCTTAGAAGAAAGTATGAATTTACAAATGAAATGACTTGGTATTTATAGGCAAAATTTTACCTCCATCAAATCATCCACCAAATCCATTATTAATTGCTCCACTAATTGCTCCACCAAATTCATTATTAATTGCTCCACTAATTTCTTATCATGTTTGGTGGTGATTTGATACTTTTTATTATTTATTTATTATTTTATTTTATTTTTTTTGCTTTGAAAATGATTGAAAATGACTTTAATAATTACACACAACACACTTTTGGATAGTTCATCAATTTCGGGCATGAAATCTTCAGAATTCGAAATTATTTTATATTTCAAAGTTGTAGATCTTTGAGTCTTCTTTAATCTGGAACTTGAATTAGCTCAATCCGATATCAGAGTAAGAAGTTATGTCTAAAATACGACAAATGCACAAAATTGGAATTTCCAAAACTGCACTTCGTTAAAACGCCATTTCAAGTTTCAAATCTCCAAAATTAATATGTCAGGTCCAATTTTTGCCTTTATTTGACCCACATTTCTTCCTAAATAATTTTATTGTGTCCCAATATTATTTTATCTGCAAAATAAACTAAAACACATCAAAACGTTCATCAAACCCGAGAAACTAAACAAAATATTAAGTGAAAGGGGTGGTAAATATTGATATATTTTCCGCTCATCACATGCCAAGTATATAAGCAAGTCAATAGTTGATTCCGTGAAATGAGAATCCAATTCATAAAGTAAACTATCAACAGTAATGAAAAATACATCAACCTTGTAGTGATGCAAGTTTGTATTTTCTGCATTACGTCTCCTTCACCCTCGATTCATAAACACTTCAATTCCATGTTTGACATAATATGTGGATGTATCATCAAGCAGACAATCTCATCCATTATCCCTAAATGATTGGAGTTAATGTTTGACCAATTTAACTAAATGCATAATATTTACAATATCTTGATATTTTCTTTATAAAAACTACGAAAATTCATTTGTTCTTCAATATAAGATAGAAAACAAAATGAAAAGTTGTCAAATATTCAACTAAGCCTCATGCTTTAAATTTTTGATCTGCTGAAATAACGGAATCATTTCCAATCAGTTCAAGTACATCAACAATTGCATCAAACATATTATGCAAACTCAATAAAGTATTATAATGTGATCCGTAATGTGTATCCCCAGAATGTTGAAGACTAGTTTCTTGATTTAAACCTTGACCAGTTGAAATTTCCCCCAATTCAAGTGCCTCAATCATCTTCTCAGCTTGTTTCTCCATAAGCAAACCTCGACGCTTACATGATGATCCAACAATATTAAGAACTTTATTACAATAATTGAATAAATCAACATTTTCATGAACATTTTTTGCCAAACTAACTAGAGCTATATGTAATTGACAAGCAAAACAATGAACACAATATGCATTTGGATTTTCTCTCAAAATAATAACTTTAAGACCATTAAACTCACCTCGCATATTGGTAGCTCCATGATCCCTTGCCCACACAATCTGGATATACTTAACCCATATCTTGAAAATAATGCATCAATTACATCTTTAAGATTAAAGGCATTTGTATTAGCAACATGCTTAAGACTAAAAAAGTGTCCAACTACAATGTCTTATCATTTACATATCTAAAAAAGCGAATTATTAAGTTCATTAAGGATCAGTTTGACAGTCTTAAGTCCACATATACTTACAATATCCTTTTGGATATCATGAACTATCAACATATTATTCTAAGGAGCATTTTGCAAAATGACTGCATCGATATCCGCATCATTATCTGCAAGAAATCTTAAAAGTCCTATATAATTACATGACCTCATTGATTCTATAAACTCATCATGACCACGAAATGAAATAGCATAATATTTATTATTATTGTTAAGAAAATTGAAAAACGAATTGAATCGAATCGAACTGATAATTAAAAAAAATTACAAATTTTGTTAAAAAAAAAAACCTAACGATTTTTTTTTTTAAAATAAAAAATTATAATTATAAATCTTCTTATAATTATACCGGATTCAACCGTGAACACCTAATCTAATTTTAGCAAATGAAAATACACAAGTGACTCCTCATGATTTACTTTTACCATGTACTTTATTTCATAAATGGACAAACCAAATAAAACCATAAAAAATGATAAACATACTTAAACTTTTACTTAAACTTTCTACACCACTCTCACTATAGCTACAGTGAGTTACTGTAGTTATCATGTAACTACAGTGAGAGATGTGTAGAAACTTTAAGTAAAAATTTAAGTATGTATATCATTACTCTAAAACCATATTTCCCAAAACAAATTAAGCAAAAAAGGACACAAAGTGATCCCAATTATCAAGACAGGTGACTCTTTATTTTTCATTTCTTGTCTCAAACTTTTTATATTGTTCTTGTCCATCTCACTTTTAGATATTTTTATGTGTTTAAGAAAAAAAGCTTTGTTTATAGAAATATTTCACATTTTTTTTTAATTATATACATTTATGAACTCTTTCATGCTTTCAATTGCTCAATCTCATACAAAAGAAATCAAGATCTTGTGCATTGAACAAGTCAAATTACCGGTCAATATTCACTACAATAAAACTGTAAAATAACTACGAAAATTAGCGACAGAATAATTTATTTCAAACATTAGAAACAGAATAGCGATGAAATTGAAATGGATTAGGACTTTAGCTACAGAATTTGACGACGGGACAAAATTCCGTAACAAATAATGACGGCAATAAAATCGCGGGAAAAATGCGACGGAATAACTACGGATTTGCGACAGAATTAGAGACGGAATAATATTTCGTCGCTATATAGCGACGAAATTAGAGACGGAATTAATAATCTGTCTCTAAAGTAGCGACATAATTATGATTAGTAATTTTGTCGCTATTTATAGAGACGGATTTCAAATCTGTCTCTATACTTAGAGACATATTTATAATTCTATCTCTATATAGACAGATTTCTAATTAGAGACGAATTTCTAATTCCGTCTCTAAATGTAGAGACAGAATTCTAATTAATCCCTTTCTTTTTCCCCCACTCTCTCCAAATACGTCTCTCTCAAGTCCCTAATTCTCTTCTAACTCTCACTCCCTTTCAATTCGTTTTCCCTAAGGGTGTGTTTGGTTGGGGGGTTTTGGAGGGGAGATGAGGGATTATTTTAAATTTTATTTGTTTGGTTCAATTTTTTTAGGGGGAGGGGAGGGGAACAAAATCCCTCCTAAGCCAATTTTAGCTCCCCTCCAAAAGTGGAGGGTTTTGGAGGGGAGATAAAATGAGTAATTAAAATTTTAAATACATTGATTAAATTATCCATACTTATACATTAAAATCCAAATTTGTCCTAATTACAAATCTCTCTTATATTTGCTTCACCATTTAATTCTTATTATTATCTTCTCTTATATTTGTTTTAATTTTATTTTTAATAACACGTATTATGTAGTGCTTTTAATTTTATTATTTGTTTAATTCAAATATAATATAAGCTTATGTTGTTTTAATTTTATTTATAAAAGACTATAAGGATAAAAATAGTAAATTAGTTTTAAAATATCTCTACTCCCTTCTTGAACCAAACATATATTTAATTAAAAACTCTCTCCTCCCCTCCTCTCCCCTCATTTGAACCAAACTATATATTTAATTAAAATCTCTCAACTCCCGCTATTAAAATCCCTCTCCTCCCCTTCCTACCAAACAGACCCTAAATCTAACTATCCAGTTACTCTCGTCTCAGTCGAGCTGACATTAATAAAGTGATGCTTCCAAATCCAATTGTAAACGCCGATCTCCAGCAGAAACGATCGCCGGCAACGAAGATCTCCTAAATGAAATCCTCTTACTCGTTCCTGCAAAACCAGTTCTCAAATTCAAATCCGTATCAAAATCCTGGCTATCTCTCATCTCCAGTCCCAGATTCATTCGTCTTCACACTCTCCATAATTCCAATTCCGTCGTCTCAGGCATTTTCCTCCGCAGAAACCCAACCCAGTTCCAATTTCTCTCTTTAAACACCGACCAAGTTTCCTCTGTTCCGCTCAATTTCACTCGCCACCGTACAGGTATTAAGATTCTACAATCTTGTAACGGCTTACTTCTCTGTTCTAGTTTAGAAAATACAAAAACACTAGATATTACTATTACGTTTATAATCCCACCACTACCAGTTTCTCACACTTCCTCCTCTTATTGTTGATGAAAAGAAAGCGGCTGTTTTTGGCGTTGATTTGGCTTTTGAGCCTTCTCAATCCCTGTTTTACAAAGTGGTTTGTGTTCGTAGCACTGAGAATTCACTGTACTATTATCAAATTGAGATTTATGAATCTGAATTTGGTGCTTGGAGGAGGCTTTCCGGCTCTCCTTTTGCTGCTCCATATGGTATGGATTTTTACAATGGTGTGTTTTGGAATGGCTCAATTCATTGGATTAGTCCGAGTCCGAGGGGTAAATCCCTTTGTTTTGATTTGAAAAATGAGTGCCTTAAGAAAATGCCTAATCTTCCTTTTCTTGGTATTTGCATCTAATTGAAATTTATGGCCCTCATTCTACTCAATTTAAAGTTTTCGAGATGGAGAGGGATTACTCTAATTGGTTTGTTAAATATGAAATTTGTTTGGATGTGATTTTAACTGCTTACCCTGGGATGGTGAGGAGCTATCTTGATGTTAATGATTCAAATCACTACGCATTTATTCCGCTCTTTGTTGTTCGAGAACAGAATGGAGTTGATGCATCCTTGTTGCTGCATGTTCCTGGAAAGATCTTATCGTATAATATGAGGAATAAAACTTTCAAGCAACTGTTTGACTTTGATGCTGCTGCCAAGAAGGCTTCATCTTCTTCGCTACAATTTGGATGGCTTGATACTTATCCCTACTTTCAGTCTCTGGTTCCCGTTTGAAACTTCAATGTCAAGTAGTTTGTTAACACTGCTGATGTTTGATGTTTGGCCAGAGTTTGTTGTTTATTATATATCCTTCTTAAGAAGGCTTTCAGGTACAATATTAGCTTTACATATGTTATATATTAGAGTAAGGGCTTTTGTGTACATTCCTCAAGTTGATCTGAGGCACACACAATACACAATACATCACAAAGATCTAGTTTAGAGTTAAATGAAGTATGAAATGAAATGAAACATTGTGTGAGTGATTTCTTAACCCTTGGCCATTGCCAACTAGGAATGAGCTCTAAGTTGTGATTCCAATTTCTTAATTATTACCAGAATTTGCCCAGTTATTTTGCCACTGCCTTGATTCCAGCCTGATGGCTGGGTCGTCGAGCCTGATGGCGGGTCGTCGTGAGCTTGCCAAGAAGCTGGCTGGGTCATCGAGCCTGATGGCACCACTTACCGTGCCAGATTCGTAAGTCTCTATCTTTCTCTCTTTTCTCCTTCAATAAAGTTGTCCTCTGAAATATAATATTATATTTTTTTTCACTTTCTGGGTTTTCATTTTCTTTAAGCTGGTGAATCATTGCTTCTGTTTGTGGCGGCCTCATTGAGCATTATTGTGTGATATCGTATGTGCGTTAGGATGACTACTTTTAAGCATGCAAACTTCGATATAGGATTTATTTTCATGAATCCCGAACTAGATCTAGGTTATTGAATAACATATGCTGCCTTAGATTCAGTTAAGTTATTGTACAAATCATTTCATACAAGTGCCATAAGTAAGGGGACATTCCGAACCCAACGGTTGAGGTCTTCCATTGCGAGGGGTGAGTGCGGCCTTAAATCATTTTCTCGATTTACACCGGGTGGCCACTCCATTTTTATTTCTCTGGTGTAGTCCCCCGCGGGCTACTCCTTACTCCCGACCGTGCCGCGAGCCAGGAACAGCGTCGTCGATTTCTGTGTCCTACAGTTGGCTGGGGATACTTGAAGTTTGAGGTGTAGGGGTTAATGCTTAGCTGGTTTGAGGGGAACTTGAGGGCCCGAGGGATGAAGCAGTTGCTTGTGTGGTTTTTTGCCTTGCTTTTGGCTGGATTTGAGTTGTGACCTAGGGATGGGCGCTGCTGGACCCACCCCAAGTAGCTCATATGGCCTCTCGGATACTTTGTATTGGTCTTTTAAATCCATAAATACCTGGGAACAAGAGAAAAAATGGCAAGAACATGAGGAAATTAGGACTCAAAGTAACTAAAAGAAAATGACAAGGAAACAAGCATGAAGTCAGTGGGTTAGTTAGAAATTACCAGTCTAACAAGACTGAGGTGATGGGGTGCTCAGGGTGAGGCCCAAGTCGGCTAGAGTAGAAGAGTTGATGAGGTCTCTATAGTGGCCTCTAAATTCAAACTCTTTCTTTAACCTGGCCCGGGACTCATGATTGACATTTGAGAGATCACCCTAACAAGCTGTAAAAAACTTTGAAGTTAGTAGAATTTTGAATTGGTCAGAGAGAGTTTGGAGGACAGGTCATTACCTCCAAAGTAGAAGATGTGGGGAACGGTGAAGGGCTCAACGTACCTCGCCGATGCCTTCCCCAAGGCTCCCCGGCCCAAAACCACTTGTCCTTAATGTTCTTGTTGGTGGCCAGGAGATTTGAGATGATACAAGGGGCCCCGACGTAGGTTGAGAGGTAATACCAACCCATATAGTCGTTTGGATTGGCATTCATTCTATACAGCATCTTCATCTTGAGGATAAATGGTTTTCCCAGCTCGGCTCTGCTCCAGATCACGTACAGGCTGGCCAACACCCTCAACCTATTCAGGTTTAGTTGGCATGGGACTAGATTCATTATTGCTAGTATTTTTGCAAAGCACCTCTACATGAACAGATGCAACCGCATGTCAAAAAAGGCCGTAAAGAGCGCCACTTGCTCGTCGTAGGGACGGATCGCTTAGTCATATTTCGTTAAGACACTGCGTGTGATGGCCTCAGGGATGTTGAATTGTTCCCTCAATTGTACTGGGTCGGCCTCCATTATTATTGAAGCCCGATTCATGTCCAGGATGAAAAAATTAAGCCCATGGTGACTAGGCTCGAGGCGGGGTACCAGTCTGTGGTAGGATTGATTTCCCTATTCAGAAATGGTCGGTGTCGTGTCGTATTCATCAGGGCTTTCCAATCCCGAGCTGTATACATTGACCCGTTATCCCTGACATGTGGATTCCACTGTGTGAGGCAGAATGTTGAGGGGAGTTGGAGAAGAAGATCATGTATCTGACATTGCTGCCACGACAAGACCCGATGAGAGAGGTTAGTTTTAAATACTTGGTTCTAAGAGCTAAATCTATGGTTAGTAGAGTAATATACGTAGAAGTTAGGGTCTACTGTGTCATCATCCCCACCAAGAGATTAACCCTAAAAGGCTCCAGGCACCCTAAAAATGGCGAAACATGAAAATACAAAGCTTGTATAAGGCAAACACACCCATTAAAAACCCCAGAAACACATACTTCATACCCCTAACAGTAAACCTAGAAAAACACATCCAAACATACAAACTAAACAGAAGCACATCAACACCCCTATACTTCCATAAACACATAAGGAAGTACAAGAAAACAAGCAAATAGCACAAATAAACCACATCAGCATGTCACTTTTATTATCCCAAACAATAAACATAAACAAGGAATGAGGAAGCCACTGAGAAAACTTACTTGCAAGGGATTGAAGATGGTAACGAAGGTTGCTTGAAGATTATTAAAGACTCGGAGATGTAAAGGAAGGCTTGAAGCTTTGAAGATACGTAAAAGTTGGAAGAAGAACAACAACAGCCTCTAAATAGGCTACTTGGGATAGTCTTGGCCATCAGATTGAAGCAATTGCACGGGACCAACGACACGTGTAATGAGGATCACGTCCGTCAAAGTCAAAAGAAGGGTGTAGATTGAAACCACTATTTTGATTAGGCACATCTGTCCGAGGTTTTAGCGTGCAAGCCATGGATGCACGACACCTGACTTCTCGGAAAGACGAAGCAAAAAGAAGCCCTAACAAACATGATTGGCATTTAAGAAAGACCATTAAGGCTTCATATCTTCCTAGAGGCAATTTACAAACCCTATAATAACTCTTCAATTGGCGATGAAGGAGAGGCAGTCATTACCAAAAAAAAAATTCTCTGGCAATACGTGTGCCTTCCTAACCCGAGGGACATGAAAGTATTGGTAGGTGCGAAATGTGACCTTGAGGGGGAAGAGGTTGGGCAGAGGGGCCTGAGCCCATAGTGAAAAATTACTTGAGGGAAGAACCAGTTTGATAGGTTTGGATACAGACTGACCGGCGTAAACACACACGTATAACGCAAGCGCACGTATCGTTCAAATAGTTTAAAAATATCGATCCCACGAGGACTTAATTCCTATTGTTGTTATTAATTATTGATACTATTTATTTACAGATATCTAATTGAGGGAGAAGAGAATGATTGTTTGATTGATTTGGTTGATTGTAGATTTGCTAAATAAATAAAAAGACAAAAGAAAATACTAAGGAAAATAACAAAAGACACAAAGATCTAGGGTTGTGAATCATTCTAATATCTTTTAAAAGATGAAGTGATTATTTTATGTTTGTGTAATAAATCAGTTTACTAACCTGGAACACGAAATTATGCAAAAGCCTTTGTCGATGGTCAGACGCAAATACCTAGTTTAACCCAATTGAACCATATGTCTATGTCAACCAAACTATCTATATTCATTAAGTTTAAGTTCCAATTATGGCTACCCCCGCCCGACAGGTTTATGCCTATCCTGTAAGGAAATCTATTAAAGGGTTATCTATCCTCAAGGAAGATCGTGGGCTATTAAGTCTAAGGTTGAAACCTAAAATCCCTATGTCTAGTTCATTTTAGATTTACCAGATCAATCTTATTGGTGATCAGACAACAAGAAGCATTTTGCTTAAGACTTAATAAATAAACCTTTAAATTACCCAAACTATAAAATAACCCCTTATAAACCGGTGATATTAGAATTCATCACAACCCCAGATAACAAACACATAACTAGGGCTAGTAAAAACTTAAAAGTAAAAGACATAAAGTAAAAATGCTGAAAAGTAAAAGACATAAAGTAAAAGCTGAAAAGTAAAATAAAATAAAATACTAAGGTAAAATGATCAACTTTTACTATTTACTATTTAGATATCTCCCTTAATATAATATATTAACTTGTGATTATTTTACCAACCAGTCATATAGGCGATAACATGATTAAGTCAAATTAAGTCCAACCAACCATAAAGGCGAAACCAAAATAAGCCTTACATATAGGCGGTAAAGAAAATTTAATTATCAACCGACCAATCTGGCGGTATCCTTGATTAGTCAGGTTTAAACCAGATTAAAATGATTTACCAACCGACCAATAAGGCGGTATCCTTTTTAAGTCAATATTTTAAATAGTGAATATATTATTTTTAAGAGAGATTAATCTAAATAGTAACAGTAAAAGAATTACCTTTCACACTAGCTGGGGAAGTTACCTCCTCATGGTGAATAGTAAAAACTGTAAAAAGTAAGAAAGTAAATTACTATTATTATATAACGTAATTAAAATTAATTACAAAACTAAAAACTAAAAGAAACTAGATAGAAAATTCCCTATTTACATCAGAGAATTCAGAGAGAATGGTACATTTGAAATTGAAACATCGAGCTGAATTTATAGGCCTCGGTAGGCTCTGGGCATCGCGACGCCAGCTTCTTTTGACGTGGCATGCTGAGAGCTTGACACGTGGCGATTCTGGATAAGGAGATAAAGCGACACGTGGCAAGGCGGCTGAGGGCTCAATTATTGTGACATGTGGCGGCTTCTGATTGGTCGGTTCAGATTCTTATCCTCCACGTGTCGATTTCGGATAAGAGAGCCAATAATTGATGCTGACGTGGCACTGACGTGGCGACACGTGGCAAAGTGACTGTCGGCACCATAAAATTGCGACACGTGGCACTTCGTGATTGGCTGATGATGACGTGGCTGTGAGGTGGCACGTTAACTCGGTCAACTGATGATGTGGACGATGACATGGCTGACATGTGGAGTGACACGTGGCGACATGTGGCGATGGTGACTGTCGGCACCGTAGGATGATGACACGTGGCACGGCGCACGTTAGCATATCGGCTGTGATGGTGACACGTGGCACGACGCACATTAGCAAAGTCAAACTTTTCTCAGATTATGACTTGTGGACCCGGCGCACGTTAGCACTGTTCGGCGCACGATAGGCGTCGCGACGCGGAAAATTACCAAAATGCCCTTTTCGTCCAATTTTCACTGTTTTGGCCCAAATCACCTCCAGAGTGTCCTGAAACTTTATTTATCTACAATATAACACAAAACACATCAAAATATTCACAAAACTCAAGAAACTATACAAAATATTAGTTTAAATGAGTGAGAAATAGTGATATAATTACCACTCATCACACCCCCAAACCTAACATTTTGCTAGTTCTCGAGCAAAACACAAAATAAAATAACATAATAAAATTTAACTAAGCCACTTTCGTAGGGATCACGGTTGCATTTAGCATTTGCAACAAGCCTTTAAAACCCCTAGGTGTCCCTAGTGGACGAGTGGTAGTCTCGTGAGGGTTTACAGCAATGATACCCACAAACATTTTACAAAAGTAAAAAGGTAGTGAAACTAATGCACACAAAAGCAAAAAGACAAGCGAAAAGAGAATAAAGATGTTAGTGACTAATCAGGTGAAACTTCTACTCCAAGTTACTAGTTGTTTTATTTCTTTCTAAATTACTGAATAAGTAAATTCTCCGATTATATTTACCATTCTCCATATGCACAGCCAACATAATATTAAATAACTCATTTTTGCCCACAACAGTCACAAGTATAGTTGATAAGAGAGTAATATTTTTGTCCTAAAGTTTTATCAGAATTCACATCTTTTTGTAGCAATGAATAATTTTTCTGATTTTTCTGATTTTTTCTTTGATTTTTTGATTTTATCTTTTATTTATATACAATATCTTCCGTCTATGTAGCGAGTGTTGGGTCAGTGGCTCCCAAACCAGTTGGCTTTAGGGCACCAGGTGTTAAGACACCCCTACGGACTTAATTACTCAGACTTCAGATATATATATTTTTGCAGCATATTTGATCAATGTAGCGAGCTTTGGGCCAGTGACTCCCAAACCAGTTGGCTTTAGGGCACTAGGTTTTAAAACACCCTTACAAACTAAATAACTCGGACCTCAGATGATTTTTTTTTACTCCATTGCCTTTTTGAGATGCTTCCTCCAATTAAACTAGAGCACTGAATATTACAAACTTTTCAATTACAGTTCATGTCAGTATGTTTCCATGTATGTTGTTAACACCTGCCAACTGAGTATATGAAGATCCATTTTAGTCAGTTTTATGGAGAATTTACAAATTAAATAATTCAAAATGAAATAAACAAAAATTAACTTGTTCCGAATTAGGTTTGAGATACGTCTCATGAGTGGAAACTCCTTACTCAGCTATCTCTTACCAATTTCATCTTTTTAGTCAAAATAAAAACACAAAAACGCAAAATATTTTTGTAATTTTTGAAAATTTTTCAAATTTTTTTTTATATTTTTCGAAAAATTTTGGACTAAAGGGTGAGTAATAATAACACTAGTATCTTCCACAGGACGTTTGTTAGCTAAATAAAAGAAATCGTGAAATGTCAAAAAGTCTGGATCCTGTCTACGAAAATAAAGATAATTACAACAAAAAAAGTGAATCAAAGCAATAATTAAGGCAACGGAATTGTGTACGCAATACGCCACTTGTTTGGTATATAAATCCATTAGGATGCGTCTCAAGAATCATCTCTTATCTTTGCCAAACACCATTCTTTCTGTCTTATGCTTGGGTTGAGCTTTTCCCTACAAAAATAACACACAAAATTAAAAATTCTACAACATGTGTACACAAAATATAAAAACAAAAATTACAACAAATTGCATGGGTTGCCTCCCTTCTAGTGCTAAATTTTTCATCTTCAGCCAGACGTGACTGAAATCCATCTGTCAAGGAGGTTTCAGCGTCGTTTTGGATGTCTGATTAAAGACAGTCTCTTGAGTGTTGCTTTTGAAGGGTCTCTTCCAACGGTAAAGTGGCAAAAAGACTTTTGTCTCATTCAGTGCTTGTGCCACATTTTTAACCTTTGTTGCTTCAGTGGTTCCTGAAAAAAAAAAAAGAAAGGAAATCATGAGGTCTTGTATGGTGCTTGACTTGGAATGGAAGTTCCATTATGTCAAGCTTCTGGGTGATGTCTTTGATTTGTACTCCCCAAAACAGTGATGTTTTGCCAGAATTCACTGGATCTTCAATAATGTTAGTCATTTGCTCATCAATTTGCTCTGTTTCTTGTTCCACCTTTTCTTCACAGATGAATTTTAAAATTTCCGCATTCAATTCTTCATCTGTCATCTGTGAAATGCATGCTTCAAATTTTCAACCTGAGGATGTAATGAAATGTCAAATTTTAGGTCTTCATCCTCTTATCTGGGTGAAATGATTGGTTCAGGTAGATCTTCTTCAAATATTTATGCAATGGATGCTCCAAGATCTTCATTTTGAGGATACAGAATTCCATCCTCAATTTTTGTTGGTGCAATTGGTACAAAAAACTCAGCTTCATCTTCGTCGGAGTCAGAATAATAAAAGTCAAATCGAGACTTTGCGGTTCGGGCTCTTGAACTAATACCTCTGGTTGTTGATATTGCTCAGCCTCCTTCTCTGTTGAAGTGTCATTATGAACTGATTGGTACTCGACGGCTTCATCAGTGTCATCTGAAACTGGTTCTTGAGGTATGTAGTTCTGGTTTTCTGTGAATTGTCTCATCTGATATGTCATCCTCTGAATAGATGTTGATTGTCTCTGAATACTTTCGAGTTGATTCTGATATGTTTCAAGCATTGTATCCAACTTTTCGTCTTGTTTCTTGAACCAATCTTGGAGCATGTCAATCATCTGATCTTCTTCTGATGGTTCTGATTGTTGATGAAGATTGTAGGTAGATGGTGGATAAGATGGAAAATATGATGGTTCTTCGTACCTTGAATGATTCTGATAATTATGCCAATCTGAAAGATATATACATTGATCGCTCGGGTGGTTACCATCACATATTAAACATCTCCTCATGTCGTTCTGATGAGCAAATGTAGTATTGCTTGATTCTGACATCCAGTGATAGTTGTTGGGCTAGACAACAGGCCTCAGAAAACCAGACTGTTTCTCTCAGATTTGGAGTGTATCTTCTTCTAGTAAAGTTCGTAATCTTACAATCTCCCAATAATATTCCATTTTTTAATCACCTGAAAACAAAAGAAAGAAATAAAAATTACAAATAAAAATAAAGAAAATTATATACAAGTAAATTAGATAGCTTCAAAATTAATAACTCAAGAAAAATAAGTCCCCGACAACGGCGCCAAAAACTTGACCGGCGTAAACACACACGTATAACACAATTTTATTGGTGATCAGACAACAAGAAGTATTAAGCTTAAGACTTAATAAATAAACCTTTAAATTACCCAAACTATAAAATAACCCCTTATAAACTGGTGATATTAGAATTCATCACAACACCAGATAACTAACACATAACTAGGGCTAGTAAAAACTTAAAAGTAAAAGACATAAAGTAAAAATGTTGAAAAGTAAAAGACATAAAGTAAAAGCTGAAAAGTAAAATAAAATAAAATAAAATAAAATACTAAGGTAAAAGGATCAACTTTTACTATTTACTATTTAGATATCTCCCTTAATATAATATATTAACTTGTGATTATTTTACCAACCAGCCATATAGGCGGTAACCTGATTAAGTCAAATTAAGTCCAACCAGCTATAAAGGCGGAACCAAAATAAACCTGCCATATAGGCGGTAAGAAAATTTAATTACCAACCGACCAATCTGGCGGTATCCTTGATTAGTCAGGTTTAAACCAGATTAAAATGATTTAGCAACCGACCAATATGGCGGTATCCTTTTTTAAGTCAATATTTTAAATAGTGAATATATTATTTTTAAGGGAGATTAATCTAAATAGTAACAGTAAAAGAATTACCTTTCACCATCGCTGGGGAAGTTACCTCCTCATGGTGAATAGTAAAAACTGTAAAAAGTAAGAAAGTAAATTACTATTATTACATAACGTAATTAAAATTAATTACAAAACTAAAAACTAAAAGAAACTAGAAAGAAAACTCCCTATTTACATCAAAGAATTCAGAGAGAATGGTACATTTGAAACAGAAACATCGAGCTGAATTTATAGGCCTCTGTAGGCTCTGGGTGTCGCAACGCCAATGCCTTTAACGTCGCGACGCCAACTTCTTTTGACGTGGCATGCTGAGAGCTTGACACGTGGCGATTCTAGATAAGGAGATAAGGCGACACGTGGCAAGGCGGCTGAGGGCTCAATTATTGTGACACGTGGCGGCTTCTGATTGGTCGGTTCACATTTTTATCTGCCACGTGTCGATTTCGGATAAGAGGGCCAATAATTGATGCTAACGTGGCGCTGACGTGGCGACCCGTGGCAATGTGACTGTCGGCACTATAAAATTGCGACACGTGGCACTTCGTGATTTGCTGATGATGATGTGGCGGTGAGGTGGCACGTTGACTCGGTCAACTAATGATGTGGACGATGACGTGGATGACAGGTGGAGTGACACATGGCGACATGTGGCGATGGTGACTGTCGGTGCCGTAGGATGATGACACGTGGCACGTCGCACGTTAGCATATCGGCTGTGATGGTGACACGTGGCATGGCGCACGTTAGCATAGTCAAACTTTTCTCAGATTCTAACTTGTGGACCCAGCGCACGTTAGCACTTTAGCAACGTTAGGCGTTGCGACGCGGCAAATTACCAAAATGCCCTTTTCGTCCAATTTTCACTGTTTTGGCCCAAATCACCTCCAGAGTGTCCTGAAAATTTATTAATCTACAATATAACACAAAACACTTCAAAATATTCACAAAACTCAAGAAAATATACAAAAT
The DNA here is from genome assembly GCA_019454045.1 of Zanthoxylum bungeanum. Taxonomy (NCBI): domain Eukaryota; kingdom Viridiplantae; phylum Streptophyta; class Magnoliopsida; order Sapindales; family Rutaceae; genus Zanthoxylum; species Zanthoxylum bungeanum. The sequence continues at coordinate 17,642 of SKCR01040694.1, forward strand.
ATTAGTTTAAATGAGTCAAAAATAGTGATATAATTACCACTCATCACACCCCCAAACCTAACATTTTGCTAGTCCACGAGCAAAACACAAAATAAAATAACATAATAAAATTTAACTAAGCCACTTTCGTAGGGATCACGGTTGTATTTAGCATTTGCAACAAGCCTTTAAACCCCTATGTGTCCCTAGTGGACGAGTTGTAGTCTCGTGAGGGTTTACAGCAATGATACCCACAAACATTTTACAAAAGTAAAAAGGTAGTGAAACTAATGCACACAAAAGCAAAAAGACAAGCGAAAAGAGAATAAAGATGTTAGTGACTAATCAAGTGAAACTTCTACTCCAAGTTACTAGTTGTTTTCTTTCTTTCTAAATTACTGAATAAGTAAATTCTTCGATTATATTTACCATTCTCCATATGCACAGCCAACATAATATTAAACAACTCATTTTTGCCCAAACAGTCACAAGTATAGTTGATAAAAGAGTAATATTTTTGTTCTAAAGTTTTATCAGAATTCACATCTTTTTGTAGCAATGGAATAATTTCTGATTTTTCTGATTTTTTTCTTTGATTTTTTATTTTATCTTTTATTTATATAAAATCTTCGTCTATGTAGCGAGTGTTGGGTCGGTGGCTCCCAAACCAGTTGGCTTAGGGCACCAGGTGTTAAGACACCCCTACGGACTTAATTACTCAGACTTCAGATATATATATATATTGCAGCATATTTGATCCATGTAGCGAGCTTTGGGCCAGTGACTCCCAAACCAGTTGTCTTTAGGGCACTAGGTGTTAAAACACCCTTACAGACTTAATAACTTGGACCTCAGATGAATTTTTTTTTACTCCATTGTCTTTTTGAGATGCTTCCTCCAATTAAACTAGAGCACTGAATATTACAAACTTTTCAATTACAGTTCATGTCAGTATGTTTCCATGTATGTTGTTAATACCTGCCAATTGAGTATATGAAGATCCATTTTAGTCAGTTTTATGGAGAATTTACAAATTAAATAATTCAAAATGAAATAAACAAAAATTAACTTGTTCCGAATTAGGTTTGAGATACGTCTCAGCAGTGGAAACTCCTTACTCAGCTATCTCTTACAATTTCACCTTTTTAGTCAAAATAAAAACACAAAAACGCAAAATATTTTTGTAATTTTTGAAAATTTTTCAAATTTTTTTTTTATATTTTTCGAAAAATTTTGGACTAAAAATAAAAACAACACATAACTAAAAACGAGATACTGATCAACTAATTTCCTCCCCCAAACCTAAATGAGACATTGTCTCTAATGTCTTAAACAATAGAAAAAGAGTTTAGAAGATAATACCTGGTTAGTTGAAATTCTACAGGAAATTAAAGGTTAAGATCCAGATTAATCCGACACCTCTTACCACGATCGTCCTCGGACCAATTTATCTTTGAAAGGATAGGGTCAATTTGTGGTTCATAGGCTAAGATTTGGTGAATTAGATCCAGAGCAGTTCTGGCAGTAAATAGGAGTTCTTTCATAGGTTTTGACACAAACTCATTTCTCCAAGCATCATCAAGAAACACACAAAGAAAATTATAAAATCCTTCAACGTTGTACAGTCCAAGCGGTTTCTGGTGTATTTTCAGGTTCGCTCAAGATAGCACTATAAAAATTTCCTCCAATGTGCCCAAGCCACCTGGAAAAGCAATAAAAGCATCAGCACAATTAATCATTTCCACTAGTCACTCGGACATACCTGGCACAATCAGTTCTTCTCCGTTTGATGGTTCAATAAGATTTGCCTCTACCAAGGGCTTTGGGATGATTCCCAAAATTTGACTGTCTTCTTCCTGTACGGCCTTTGAAACGATCCCCATTAGTCCAAGATTACCTCCGCCATATACTAAGTGCATATTCCTTGCAGCTAAGACTCGACCCAATTCATGTGCTGCTTCTACGTATTGTGGCTTAGTACCAACACTAGTACCGCAAAACACACAGATGTTTTCAACTTGTCTTCTTGAAGTGGCTTCCATTTTTATATATTTCTTTCTCAAATCCGGATGTCTTCAAAAGTGAAATGACGGGTTGAATTTATAGTACCTGAAAAGGGTGAGTAATAATAACACTAGTATCTTCCATAAGACGTTTGTTAGCTAAACAAAAGAAATCGTGAAATGTCAAAAAGTCTGGATCCTCTCTACGAAAATAAAGATAATTACAACAAAAAAAGCGAATCAAAGCAATAATTAAGGCAACGGAATTGTGTACGCAATACGCCACTCGTTTGGTATATAAATCCATTAGGATGCGTCTCAAGAATCCATTCCTTCCTCAGCCATCGCTAATGAATCATCTCTTATCTTTGCCAAACACCATTCTTTCTGTCTTATGCTTTGGTTGAGATTTTCCCTACAAAAATAACATACAAAATTAAAAATTCTACAACATGTGTACACAAAATATAAAAACAAAAATTACAACAAATTGCATGGGTTGCCTCCCTGCTGTCGCTAAATTTTTCGTCTTCAGCCAGTCGTGACTGAAATCGATATGTCAAGGAGGTTTCTGTTTGGTTTTATCTAGGTCCCAAGATCAAACAAGCAATGAAATACATGTTTGAATACATCAACGGAGGTAGCGGAATACTCACATCGATCGGTTGAGACGATTTGAAGACGAATAAAGCCACTTTGCTTACTGCCATTTGCGCCCAAGCTATGCAGATTTGCTCACTGGTTGGGCAGTTTTGGATCCAACTTTGAAGCTCTAAACTTCGTCGAATGGATCCCGCCTCATGGGTGAACCTCCCTAACACCTTCGCAAGTCTCGTAAGTGTGCTAGCACTTGTGTTTTGCAACAAAAACACACTCATTGCTCCCCTTGAAGCTCACGGCAGTGAGCTGTGTTGGAGAAGAGAAAACAACCCTTTTGGGCGTGAGAAAGAGAGAAGAATTGAAGGAGTTGTGTAATGGTTGACTTGTTAAATGAATTACCAAAATGCTTTATATATTTTTCCAAAAAATAATAAGCATTTACCAATTTTATTTATCAAATAAAATAAATGGTAATGGCTTTCTCAACCACCAACACTATTCCAACAACACCCATCACTATTCAAGGTCACTTTAACAAAGTGACTTGATGTGTGTCTATCAATCAATCAACTCAATCACATCAATCAATCACATCACTCAAAGTGACTTTTGATTTGACGCTTATGTGACGAATGATTTGACGCTTGATGTGACTTGCGTCGCCGCACTCGAATTCGAAATACGAATGCGCTCGCAATCACACTCGGGCTCGGGTTCGCTAATTCCTAATTAGCATTTTTCCGTCGCGTCGTAATTAAATGATTACGCCTAGCGAATTCACTATTACGTCGCTAACGAATTAATTCTAATTAATTGTTTGCCCGAATTAAAATCTAATTTTAATTCCGCGTCGAAATCTAATTTCGTTTAATATATCGAATATATTAATTTACCGATTAATTCCAAATTAATCATTCTCTCTCTTTAGATGATATTTATCCCAGATAAAATATCTCCGTAATTAATCCTAGATTAATTCTCTCTCTCTTCTATATAATCCCAGATTATAAATGAGTGCGAGTTATGCGTCATCGGTGCATTATCGGGAAGCGACCCATGAGATCCCCGGATAAGTCGGCAGTAAATACGGTCGTCGGAGTATCCGAATCACGTATGTACTAAGTACTACGTTCTACCGATTTACGAGACAAGATCGGCTTCTAGCAAAGCACGAAGTCTACCGAATTCTCTGGTCATATTCATCTAAGATATTTAAGATCTATATCAAGCGTAGTATACCAAGTATTGTGTATATCGGCCCAGTATCGGATAGTCATGTGCTAGGGCTGGGGCTGGATAAGTGTCTGCCCCGTCCGAAGCACATGTCGGATGTCTGGTAACTAGTCTCTATAATCGGATATACATGACCTTGTCATAATATCCCGATGGCCGGCCAGCACTTAAGAGCACTAATACCGTATCCTGCGTGACATCATCTCCACTATGACTGGAGTGATACTTCCGTCTTGACATCACACCCAATACTCTACGATTCTCAATATGCCCAGCATTGGCGTACACAGAACCGGTTAGAGTCCTGGACGACCTCAACTAAAGCATATTGATTGTCGTAAGCATTAGCGGTGCAAGTCTCAGGTTAAGACCATACACACCTACCCCGATGTCGGACTCCCATAGACATATAGTCATAATACCAATGGTTTCCGAGGGGTCTATCCAGAGCGAAGCTGTTTCCCGTACCATCGGTGAAACACAACCTCCTATCGCACTTACATAAGTATCCAATACTTATATATATGAGAACTATGCCGTTGTGCCCTCACAACGCGCACAAGTGCAATACTAGCCTATTCCGCATTATCGATGTCCAGTCTCGATAATACTCCGGCTAGGGATATTTAATGATTAATCATTCGTGGACTGATACTGTCTCATATCATTCTCAATCCAGGAACTAATCATAGGGACATCTCTTCATTTATATATCTAAGGTGATCTAATCACAAATGATGAGAGTGCAATTTCCTTGTCACATAGTTAATTTGTACAACAACACTATGATCTGTACAAATAGTGACGCTATGGGTCAATTATCCAACAATCTCCCACTTGGTACATAGCCAGTCACTCAAGTGTCGAACACCCGAACTATGTACGGTTTGCTCAAATTGCTGAGGAAAGGTTTTCGTCAGCGGATTTGTATGATTATCTTCTGACGCGATTTAACGATCATCACATCGCCACGATGTATGATCCGAACGAATCAGATGAATATAGAAGTATATATCTGGATCGTCGATGAGACCTTTAATTCTTCAGCCCTATGATGACGCCTAGCTCAGCTGCTAACAGAACTATATCTAATCTAATTAGATTTATTATCGACCCAAATGGCACAACGCCTTGCGGTACAACGACTAGTATCCAAACATAGTTGTTATACATGGAATCCATTTCAGACTCATGGCACTTTGCCATAATAGGGAGTCGATACCTCGTATCACTTCCTCAAAACGTAGTCGGATGGTATACCCTCATAAGATTGACATCTTTATGAGGTGAGATCAGAAACCTATACCCCAGGTTGGTTTCTGACTCTCTCCGATCTACGAGGTTCTGTGTATTCGAAGAATAATGGTTTAGTTTCATCCTTGATGAACTATTTATGTTCCATTAGTACTTCGTGCCTTGAACAGTATTACCCCGATTTTCATCGAGTTTTACTGTCCTCCCACTTACCACTGCATATCGGTATTTCTCTCAGGAAAACCGCATGGCGAGCAATAATCATATTGTTCCCATGTGAGATATATAAGTACTATACTTATGGTTTTCCCTAGGATAACCTATAATTGGCACTTATCCAATTGGGTTCTAGTTTGGTATCATCCAAACGTTATGCCTGACATACCCAAATTATTAGGAATGAGAAACCCTGTTTCTTTCCTGTTCATATCCTATATGATATCTGTCAAACAGATTTATATGGAACCTTATTCTAAATAAGTTTTGCACTGTTAATACATATCCGTTGAAGGAAATGGTAGCTCAGAGCGACTCGTGATAAACCTTATCATGTCCAACAAAATTCGGTTTTTAGTTCGGACACATCGTCAAACTGACATGTCTCGGGAGGAGTCCTCATCTGAAAGAATACTGTACTCTTTCATGTATATATGAAACTTACTGCTTAAGTATTTTCCATTACGGTCTTACCGTGACGGTATAATACTATAGCCGATCTATTTATCTACTTCGTGTCGAAACTCTAAAATTTTCCGATTTGTTCTTCAAAAGAAACACATAACCATAACGTGATGCCACATCCGTTAAGGTCACGAAATATTCATATTCACATCTAGCCTAGCTAGATATGGGCCCACTTTCTTCACAATGAATAGGGCTAACAGATCGATGGCATTTTCACCATTACCAAGTAAATAGTATTTTAGGTACTTTACCTAATAAACTAGATTCGTAGACTTTATTTGAATAGTCAAATCAGTCCTAGTACCCATTCTTCAAAAGCGCGGATATACGAGTCTTGTTTAATTGTGTCCCAGACAACAATGCCACAAATAAGTCTCTACTTGATCAAATCAATTTGAGCTATTTATTTGTCATTTTATATGTTTTGAGATTTTAATTATATTCAAAATATAAATTATGTTATTCACATCTAATGTGTTTATCTCAGTATCATCTTTATATAATGAAACACTTAATGTTCTAGAATATAAAGGTTTATCCACAATGGATTAAACACTGATATAGAGATAATGTCTCTACTCAAACTAGTTACATTATAACAGTCCTAATTTAAGTACACACCCGAAGGGTAGTTCCTAAACTTAGGTATCTACGGTCGAAACAACGACTTTCGTCCCGTTTCCGATTCGCAGAGCAATCTCAGTTTGAAGTCAGTATCCTGCTCAAAGCAGATTCTGAACATCAATACATATATTTTATGTACCATACTAAGTATTTAAAATCTAATTTCAATACTAGTTATGAACATAACTTTGACAATCATTTTTAAAGTAAGAGCCTTGCCCTTTCTTTAATTCCTTCGTGTCTGCCATATCCAAATGGCAGTCACTTTGGGATATGTCATTATCCTTTTCAATATTTCATAACCTTAGGCCAAGCCTTGGGTTTTTAGAATATCGAAATGATGTGCACCTCGTGCTACATGCCCAATTGCAAACTTTGACTTTATCTCATCTAGAATAGTCAATTAATTCTCCAAGAATATAAATGCAATTTTATTTTAATACTTCTTAAATCTAAACATAGATTTTTGACAAGTATGTTAAATAAGCACTAAAGTCATCATCACATAAATCTTCCAAAGATTTACGCTCTACTTATTTGCTTAATTTTGGGCGTAAGGTATAATAAGTTATTTTATCAAATAAAGTAACCTATTATTTATTCCCAATTTGAAAATTAAATCATTTAAAATATTTTAATCCCAGATTATATTTTAAATATCCAACTTTTCAATTCTTTCTTGATTTCAATAGTCCAACTATTTAATCAATTATTAGTGGTACTATATATTATAATGATTATAATAGTCCAACTATATAATCAAATATAATCCAAATTAATTAACCTCAATTACATTGATTACTATAATCCAATTATAAAATCAACTGTAAACTGAAATTAATTAATTCAAATATATTGATTAATATAATGCAATTATATATAATCAACTATAATACAGTCCAACTGTTTATTAAAACAACAATTTAAATATTAGTCCAACTAACATTTAATATTACGACGAAATAATTTGAATGAGCGCGTATGGCGAGTAATTGAACGAATATTGCAAATTCAATTCTGGCCTCCCACTATTTTTCGGTGAGCCTCTAACCCTCTGTCGAGTACTCGGGAAATCGTGTTTCCTAGTGGGCTAGGATCCCGTTAAATATCACACAATCTTGACTTTGGCCACCAATTGTATGATAATTAACTAGGTAGATCTCGAAGATCAATTGGATCTCATCCAACTCCTAGATCCAGTAGGTGGACATCCAAGTCCGAAACATATATCTTATATATGCCTATATATCGAATATATACCCTAACCTTTTTCCTCTGAATCAACTAGGCCTTGGCTTTGGCACAACAAACCTAATGATCCCAGTCAAGCGCAGACCCATTGACCATGGAAGCTTCGTAATCAATGTCGTTGGACAAGAAGTGGTCTTGACTTTGGCCAACAAACCACAACTTGGACAAGACACCAATATGGAACAAAGCCTCGTGATTCAAACACATCTTCGACGGACAAGGGCTTGGCTTTGGCCAACAACCCATGCCAATCTAGGATCTTGAGTAAGAATCACTCAATGGAAGGATAAGACGCATGGTATTTGATGAGGGCTTTTCGCGTGCAAATTGGCTACCAATTTAATTATCTTTGTTTAGGTCTCATCATCATACACCCTTAAACATGCATTCTAAATACATAATAAAGCGTATATGAAATAAAATAATAATGATATGCGGATGGATACTTAACATATTGATCCTAGATAAAATCTCTCCCTTTCTCACTCAAGCTAGCACTTGTATTATTCTACCCGTTACACTACACTTCTAAAGAAACCTCATTTACATTGAGGGGAATAGGTGAGAAGAGAATACAAAGAGAATAGAGGTGATAAGGCTGGACACGCAGGTCCAATTTAATAAATCGAATTTATTACAACAATTTCCAAAATTGCCCCACCCGACTAATATCCATCCGATATACATTATTCATTCATCACAACCACGTATTCACACAAAAGCATGCTATCAATCAATCTAATCAAATTAATTAATCTGATAATTATGTGATCATCCAATGTTCAAACAACGATTTGATTTTGGTCGAGTCAAACTCGTTTTGCGAATAAGTACTCAAAGTACGAATTCATGAATTAAATTAAACTACAACATTAAATCTAATTTAATATGTATTTAATACTAATTCACTATTCAATTCCGACTTAAATTCCAAATTTAATCGCGTTGGGTCTCAAAGCCCGATTAACGTCCAACGTTAGTTCAATTCAAGTCTAATGGGCTTTAATTAATTTCTATAAGGCGTGGGCTTCGGCAACCAAAGCCCAATCAAGGAGTAACCCCATAAGCCCAGAAATCAATTTAGGCCCATTAGGCCCAATTAAACTTTAAAGGTTCATAAGTTGCATTTGGGCTTTATGGTAGTGGTTTTGGGCCCAATTGGATCCAATCCATTTGGCCTAAACCCAACTTGATAAAATCAAGCCCAATAAGCCAATTACAACTTAATAAGCCCAAATCCAATTTAAAGGCCTAATACATTAAATTACACAAATCCAATTTCGCAATTTAATTACCTAAATTGCATTACATGATTAACCAACTAAATCAATATTTCCAAAACACTAAATTAGTCCAATAATCATGCTCATTATCATTATCATATGTCCACACATAAATTGAAAAATCAAACCCATTACATGCTTTAATGCACTCGGCCAAAGGAGGGATTTTGTGTCCGATTTGGTTTCAATCCAATCGAACCCACAATCGACATCAAATCACCATCCTAAATGATTTCCAATACATCCAATGTTCAAAAATCAAAATACCAAGACATTTAAGGGCATCATCCAATTCGGCCAACATGATTAATTTGGGGATTTTATGTTCAATTCAAAATCCAATCCAATTAGTTTCAAATTAACATTATCCTTAATGATTCCAACTCATCAAATGAATCAAAATCAAAAAATTCCAAGAACCCAAAGAATCACATTACATTCGGCCAACATCACAAATTTGGACAAAATTGATCCAATCACATTTTGTTGAAATTGATCAAATCAATCTTCAATATAACATATATTAAGCATGTTTTAACATCCAATTTTATAAAATCATGCTCAAATACAAAGTTCCCAATTTTAAGCCCCACATTTTTCATGCTTGAACCTATAGCTCTTGATGCCATTGTTAGGTTTTATCTAGGTCCCGAGATCAAACAAGCAATGAAATACATGTGTGAATACATCAACGGAGGTAGCGGAATACTCACATCGATCGGTTGAGACGATTTGAAGACGAATAAAGCCACTTTGCTTACTGCCATTTGCGCCCAAGCTGTGCAGATTTGCTCAATGGTTGGGCAGTTTTGGATCCAACTTTGAAGCTCCAAACTTCGTCGAATGGATCCCGCCTCATGGGTGAACCTCCCTAACACCTTCGCAAGTCTCGTAAGTGTGCTAGCACTTGTGTTTTGCAATAAAAACACACTCATTGCTCCCCTTGAAGCTCACGGCAGTGAGCTGTGTTAGAGAAGAGAAAACAGCCCTTTTGGGCGTGAGAAAGAGAGAAGAATTGAAGGAGTTGTGTAATGGTTGACTTGTTAAATGAATTACCAAAATGCATTATATATTTTTCCAAAAAATAATAAGCATTTACCATTTTTATTTATCAAATAAAATAAATGGTAATGGCTTTCTCAACCACCAACACTATTCCAACAACACCCATCACTATTCAATGTCACTTTATCAAAGTGACTTGATGTGTGTCTATCAATCAATCAACTCAATCACATCAATCAATCACATCACTCAAAGTAACTTTTGATTTGACGCTTGATGTGACGAATGATTTGACGCTTGATGTGACTTGCGTCGCCGCACTCGAATTCGAAATACGAATGCGCTCGCAATCACACTCGGGCTTGGGTTCGCTAATTCATAATTAGCGATTTTTTCGTCGCGTCGTAATTAAATGATTACGCCTAGCGAATTCACTATTTACGTCGCTAACGAATTAATTCTAAATTAATTCGTTTGCCCGAATTAAAATCTAATTTTAATTCCACATCGAAATCTAATTTCGTTTAATATATCGAATATATTAATTAACCGATTAATTCCAAATTAATCATTCTCTCTCTTTAGACGATATTTTATCCCAGATAAAATATCTCCGTAATTAATCCTAGATTAATTCTCTCTCTCTCTTCTATATAATCCCAGATTATAAATGAGTGCGAGTTATGCGTCATCGGTGCATTATCGGGAAGCGACCCATGAGATCCCCGGATAAGTCGGCAGTAAATACGGTCGTCGGAGTATCCGAATCACGTATGTACCAAGTACTACGTTCTACCGATTTATGAGACAAGATCGGCTTCTAGCAAAGCACGAAGTCTACCGAATTCTCTGGTCATATTATCTAAGAATATTTAAGATCTATATCAAGCGGTAGTATACCAAGTATTGTATATATCGGCCCAGTATCGGATAGTCACGTGCTAGGGCTGGGGCTGGATAAGTGTCTACCCCGTCCGAACCACATGTCGGATGTCTGGTAACTAGTCTCTATAATCGGATATACATGACCTTGTCATAATATCCCGATGGCCGGCCAGCACTTAAGAGCACTAATACCGTATCCTGCGTGACATCATCTCCACTATCACTGGAGTGATACTTCCGTCGTGACATCACACCCAATACTCTACGATTCTCAATATGCCCAGCATTGGCGTACACATAGCCGGTTAGAGTCCTGGACGACCTCAACTAAAGCAAATTGATTGTCGTAAGCATTAGCGGTGCAAGTCTCAGGTTAAGACCATACACACCTACCCTGATGTCGGACTCCCATAGACACATAGTCATAATACCAATGGGATTCCGAGGGTTCTATCCAGAGCGAAGCTGTTTCCCGTACCATCGGTGAAACACAACCTCCTATCGCACTTGCATAAGTATCCAATACTTATATATATGAGAACTATGCGTTGTGCCCTCACAACGCGCACAAGTGCAATACTAGCCTATTCCGCATTATCGATGTCTAGTCTCGATAATACTCCGGCTAGGGATATTTAATGATTAATCCTTCATGGACTGATACTGTCTCATATCATTCTCAATCCAGGAACTAATCATAGGGACCTCTCTTCATTTATATATCTAAGGTGATCTAATCACAAATGATGAGAGTGCAATTTCCTTGTCACATAGTTAATTTGTACAACAACACTATGATCTGTACAAATAGTGACGCTATGGGTCATATTATCCAACATTTTCAGCGTCGTTTTGGATGTCCGATTAAAGATAATCCCATGAGTGTTGCTTTTGAAGGGTCTCTTCCAACGGTAAAGTGGCAAAAAGACTTTTGTCCCATTCAGTGCTTGTGCCACCTTTTTAACCTTTGTTGCTTCAGTGGTTCCGGAAAAGAAAGAAAGAAAATCAGGAGGTCTTGTATGGTGCTTGACTTGGAATGGAAGTTCCATTCTGTCAAGCTTCTAGGTGATGTCTTTGATTTGTACTCCCCAAAACAGTGATGTTTCGCCTGAATTCACTGGATCTTCAATAAGGTTAGTCATTTGCTCCTCTATTTTCTCTGTTTCTTGTTCCACCTTTTCTTCACAGATGAATTTTAAAATTTCCGTATTCAATTATTCATTTGTCATCTGTGAAATGCATGCTTCAAAATTATCAACCTGAGGATGTAAAGAAATGTCAGATTTTAGGTCTTCATCCTCTTATCTGGGTGAAATGATTGGTTCAGGTAGATCTTCTTCAAACATTTGTGCAATGGATGCTCCAAGATCTTCATTTTGAGGATGCATATTTCCATCCTCAATTGTTGTTGGTGCGGTTGGTAAAAAAACTCAGCTTCATCTTCGTCAGAGTCATAATAATAAAAATCAAATCGAGACTTTGCCGGTTCGGGCTCTTGAACTAATACCTCTGGTTGTTGATACTACTCAGCCTCCTTCTCTGTTGAAGTGTCATTGTGAACTGATTGGTACTCGACGGTTTCATCAGTGCCATCTGAATGTGGTTCTTGAGGTATGTAGTTCTGGTTTTCTGTGAATTGTCTCATCTGATCTGTCATCCTCTGCATAGATGTTGATTGTCTCTGAATACTTTCGAGTTGATTCTGATATGTTTCAAGCATTGTATCCAACTTTTCGTCTTGTTTCTTGAACCAATCTTTGAGCATGTCAATCATCTGATCTTCTTCTGATGGTTCTGGTTGTTGATGAAGATTGTAGGTAGATGGTGGATAAGATGGAAAATATGATGGTTCTTCGTACCTTGAATGATTCCGATAATTCTGCCACTCTGAAAGGTATATACATTGATCGCTCGGGTGGTTACCATCACATATTACACATCTCCCCATGTCGTTCTGATGAGCAAATGTAGTATTGCTTGATTCTGACATCCAGTGATAGTTGTTGGGCTGGACAACAGGCCTCAGAAAACCGGACTGTTGCTCTCAGATTTGGGGTGTATCTTCTTCTAGTAAAGCTCGTAATATTTCAATCTCCCAATAATATTCCATTTTTTAATCACCTGAAAAAAAAAAGAAAGAAATAAAAATTACAGATAAAAATAAAGAAAATTAGATACAAGTAAATTAGATAGCTTCAAAATTAATAACTCAAGAAAAATAAGTCCCCGGCAACGGCGCCAAAAACTTGACCGGCATAAACACACACGTATAACGCAATCTTATTGGTGATCAGACAACAAGAAGCATTAAGCTTAAGACTTAATAAATAAACCTTTAAATTACCCAAACTATAAAATAACCCCTTATAAACCGGTGATATTAGAATTCATAACAACACCAGATAACTAACACATAACTAGGGCTAGTAAAAACTTAAAAGTAAAAGACATAAAGTAAAAATGTTGAAAAGTAAAAGACATAAAGTAAAAGCTAAAAAGTAAAATAAAATAAAATAAAATAAAATAAAATACTAAGGTAAAAGGATCAACTTTTACTATTTACTATTTAGATATCTCCCTTAATATAATATATTAACTTGTGATTATTTTACCAACCAGTCATATAGGCGGTAACCTGATTAAGTCAAATTAAGTCCAACCAGCTATAAAGGCGGAACCAAAATAAACCTGCCATATAGGCGGTAAGAAAATTTAATTACCAACCGACTAATCTAGCGGTATCCTTGATTAGTCAGGTTTAAACCAGATTAAAATGATTTAGCAACCGACCAATATGGCGGTATCCTTTTTAAGTCAATATTTTAAATAGTGAATATATTATTTTTAAGGGAGATTAATCTAAATAGTAACAGTAAAAGAATTACCTTTCACCCTAGCTGGGGAAGTTACCTCCTCATGGTGAATAGTAAAAACTGTAAAAAGTAAGAAAGTAAATTACTATTATTACATAACGTAATTAAAATTAATTACAAAACTAAAAACTAAGATAAACTAGATAGAAAACTCCCTATTTACATCAGAGAATTTAGAGAGAATGGTAAATTTGAAACTGAAACATCGAGCTGAATTTATAGGCCTCGGTAGGCTCTGGGTGTCGTGACGCCAGCTTCTTTTGACTTGGCATGCTGAGAGCTTGACACATGGCGATTCTGGATAGGAAGATAAGGCGACACGTGGCAAGGCGGCTGAGGGATCAATTATTCTGACACGTGGCTTCTGATTGGTCGGTTTAGATTCTTATCCGCAACGTGTCGATATCGGATAAGAGAGCCAATAATTGATGTTGATGTGGCGACACATGGCAAAGTGACTGTCGGCACCATAAAATTGCGACACGTGGCACTTCATGATTGGGTGATGATGACGTGGCGGTGAGGTGGCACGTTGACTTGGTCAACTGATGAAGTGGATGATGACGTGGCTGACAGGTGGAGTGACACGTGGCGACACGTGGCGATGGTGACTGTCAGCACCGTAGGATGATGACACGTGGCACGGCGCACGTTAACATATCGGCTGTGATGGTGACACGTGGCATGGCGCATGTTAGCAAAGTCAAACTTTTCTCATATTCTGACTTGTGTACCTGGTGCACGTTAGCACTGTTCGGTGCATGTTAGACGGCGCGATGCCAAGGGCTTTCGCGTCGTGATGCGGCAAATTACCAAAATGCCCTTTTCGTCAAATTTTCACTGTTTTGGCCCAAATCACCTCTAGAGTGTCCTGAAACTTTATTTATCTACAATATAACACAAAACACATCAAAATATTCACAAAAATCAAGAAACTATACAAAATATTAGGTTAAATGAGTGAGAAATAGTGATATAATTACCACTCATCATAGACCCGACCTGAAAAAAAATAACCAGATTCGGTAGCACTTGTGCATTTATAGAAGTCAACTCGAGCTGGTATAAAGGTTACCGACCCGACATTTTCAAGTTGGATGAGAGGACTGTTGGAGTTTACTAAGGTCCCAAGGATCAATAAACAAGCATGAACATGTGTGAATACAATCGAGAAAGTCGCGGAATACTTACATCGATTGGTTGAGCGACGCTTTGATGAACAAAAACGAACTTTCTGCTCACTGTGAGCTGCGGCAGTGGGCTGCTGTTTGTTCCTCATTTTCGGCCATCAAGCTTCAAGAATCCAAGCTCTAAGCTTCATCATTTAATTCCCGGCTCATGGGTGGACTTCTCTATCACCTTCGCATGTCTCTCGGAGTGCTAGCTCTCTAGAAATTTGCCACAAATCTCACCACTTTGCTTCCCATTATTTTCGGTTCTGCCTAGCAAACCATAAAATGAAAATGGCGTGAGAGAGAGGGAGTGAAGAAGAAAGAGAGAGAATTGGTTTTGTGTAATTGATTAATTGATTTCTAAAATCAATTAACATATACCATTATTTGATTTCAAAAGTCAAACAAGTACAAGCTTATACAACCACACACATCAACTCACATCAATCCATCAAGTTGTCAAGTCACATCACTCAAAGTGAGAAGTGATTTGACGCTTGATACGACTAATGATTTGGCGCTTGATTTGACTTATGTGCCGCACTCGAATTCGAAAAGTGAATGCGCTCGCAAATAATCCCGGGCTCGGGTTCGCTAATTCTAAATTAACGAATTTTCCGTTGCGTCGTAATTAAATGATTACGCCTAGCGAAATCACTATTCACGTCGCTAACGAATTAATTCTAAATTAATTCGTTCGCCAGAATTAAAATCTAATTTTAATTCCGCGTCGAAATCCAATTTCGTTTAATATATCAAATATATTAATTTATCGATTAATTCCAAATTAATCGTTCTCTCTCTTTAAATGATATTTTATCCTAGATAAAATATCTCCGCAATTAATCCTAGATTATTTTTCTCTCTCATCCAATTAATCCCAGATTAATTAAAAGCGCGAGTCATACGTCATCGGTGAATCTTCGGGAAGTGACCCATGAGATCCCCGGATATATTGGCAGTAAATTCGGTCGTCGGACTATCCGAACACGTAAGTACCTCGTACTACGTTTATACTGATTTACAAGACAAGGTTGGCTTCTAGCAAAGCGCCATGCGAACCAAATTCTCTAGAAATATCCTTACAGGAATTAAGGATCTATATCAGGCGTAGTATACGTAGTATTGCGTATTTCTGTCCAGTATCGGATGATCACATGCAAGGCCTGGGGCTGGTACAGTGTTTGCCCCGTACGAAGCATATATCGGATTACGGGCAACTAGTCTCTTTAATATCGGATAATCATGACCAAGTCATATTATCCCGACGGTTGCAACCTTTTTAGAGAACCAGTTCTGTATCCCTGCGCGATCATCAACTCCAAATGACTGGAGTGACACTTCCGTATTGACATCACACCCAACACACTACGATTCTCAATATACCAGCATTGGCATACACAGAACCTGTTAATCCCTGGACACCGCAACCAAAGTCTATTGATTGTCGCAAGTATTAGCGGTGCAAGTCTCAGTTTAAAACCAAATACACCTACCCTGATTTCGGACTTCATTGACACATAGTCATACTACCAATGGAATTCCGAGGGGGTCTATCCAGAGCGAAGCTGTTTCCCGTACCATCGGTAAAACAAAACCTCCTATTACACTTGCATGAGTATCCCATACCCAAATATATGAGAACTATGTCGTTGTGCCCTCACAATGCGCACAAGTGTAATACTAGTCTTTTACGCATTCATCGATGTCAAATCTCGATAATGCTCTGACTAGGGATGTTTAATGATTTATCCTTCGTGGATTGATATTGTCTCTTATTATTCTCAATCCAAGAACAAATCACAGGGACCTCCTATCATTTATATATCTTGGTGATCTAATCACAAATGATAAGAGTGCAATCTCCTTTGTCACATAGTTAATTTATACAACAACACCATGATCTGTACAAACAGTGACGCTATGGGTCATAATTGTCCAACAATCTCCCACTTGGCCTATAGCCAGTCACTCGAGTGTCTTACACCCGAACTATGTACGCTTGGCTCAAATTGTTGAGAAAAAGGCTTTCTTCAGCGGATTTGCATGATTATCGTCTGATGCGATTTATTCGATCATCACATCGCCATGATGTATGATCCGAACGAATCAGATGAATATCAAAGTATATATCTGGATCGTTGATGAGATCATTAATTATTTAGCCTGTGCTGACGCCTAGCTCAGTTGCTAACAGAACTATATCTAATCTAATTAGATTTATTTTCGACCCAGAAGGCTTCCATTGCTGCCTCAGCTGCAGCAATAACCCGCATTTGTTATTTATTCGGTAACAGTATCATGCTTGGAAGATTTCCAGCTCACTGTACCGTTATTCAAACTGTATAGTACCGTTTGCGACTTTTAGTCGTCTTTATCGGTTAGGAAACTTGCATTTAGCTGCTGGATAGCCAATTGAACAGTCGCTCCTCACCACCACATCTTTTACCCGACTGCCTCGCAGAGCCTCAGCCCAGCCATAGTTACTTCATATTTTCCACATTGTTGTTTCAAAGGAAAATGTTAGCGCATAGCTCAATTCTTCACCTCCATCAATTTTGAGGATTACCCCGATGCCATACCCTTGCGTGCTGACCAACCCGTAAGAAAACAGTTCCCATTTTTCCTCCATAACTAATATAACTTGGGGTCCGGTAAACTCTGTAACAAAATATGCTAGTCCATGCCCATTGATTGACACTCTAGGCAGGTATGACACATCATATTCACTAATATCCATAGACCACTTTACAAGACGACCCGAGGTCTCTGGTTTATGTGATATATATCTCAGTTGGTGGTCGGTATAGACCCCGATGGGGTGAGTTGGGAAATAGGGATGCAACTTATGTGATATGGTGACCAAGGACAAAGCCATCACCTCGTGGATCGGGTATCGAGTTTCTGCACCTAGTCAAGCCTGACTAGTGTAATATACCAGCCTCTGGAATTTTTCTTCATCTTGCAATAACATTGTGCTTACAGCATATTCAGAAACAGCTAAGTACATGTTTAACATCTCACCGGGGATTTTCTTAACTAGAAGTATGGGTCAGGTCAAGTATTTCTTAAGTTGTTGGAATGCATTCTCGCACTCGCTTGCCAAGCTGACTTACTTCTTCACCTTCCTGATTAGTTGGAAGACGATACGGCACTTATCGGTGGCTTTTGAGATGAACCGGTTGAGTACCGCCACAAGACCAGTTAGGCTTTGCACCTCTTTCACAATCCTCGGAGGCTTCAAATCCAGTACCGCCCTAAATTTCTGAGGATTCACCTCGATGCCCCTCGTGCTGACCATATACCCAAGAATTTTCTCGAAGACACCCCAAATGCATATTTTTCCCGATTCAGCCTTATTTTGTACTTCCTCAAGACCAAAAGTTCCCTTTGTGGTTGCATAGATGGTCTTTAGGCATCACAGTCATAGTGATTATATCATCGACATAAACCTACATCGTCTTGTCGATGAGTTGCTTGAAGACCTTGTTTTCCAACCTCTAATTTATGACCCCAACATTCTTCAACCCAAAGGGCATCACTTTGTAACAATACAACCTTTGATCGGTGATGAATGTTGTCTTCTCCTCATTCCCATGATGCATTCTGACCTGGTTGTATCCAGAGAAGGCATCCATAAAGCTGAGCAGCTCATGACACGTTGTCACGTCCACCAACTGATCAATCATCATAAGTGGGAAGCTATCCTTCGGGTAAACCTTGTTCAAACTGGAGAAATCCACACACATTCTCCATTTCCTACTTGCCTTCTTCACCAAGACCACATTCGATACCCATTATGGATATTTGACCTCCCTGAAAGCCCGGCCTTAATCGATATTTCAACCTCTGCTTGGATTTCTGTGTACCTCTTTTTTGTTGAAAATCATTCTTTTTCTGCTTAACCAGTTTATTGGCATGATATATTGCTAGGCGAAGGTTGATGACCTGACGATCAATCTCGGGCATGTCCTCGTGATCTCATGCAAAGATATCCGCATACTTCTTCAAAAAACCAAACAATTTCTCCTTCAAATTTTACTCCAGTCCGACCCAAACCTTAATCATCTTCCCACAGCCACAAAGGTCCACTGGCTTTTGTTCCCTTCCTGCCCCTAGCTGAGTAGGTTCCTCGAGTCGGGGGTCAGCTGAATCTACTCCTGCTATCACTTCCTCTCTTTCCTTTCTTTTTGCCTTTGGTTCTTCAAAACACATAGTTTCCTTCGTAACGGCTACAAAACAACTCCTTGCCACCTTCTGGCTTCCACAAACTACCACAACTCCTTCTCTGGTTGGGAATCTTAGCTTCAAGCTATAACTTGACATTGCTGCCCTTGACTTCATCATTAAGGGCCTTTCCAAAATCACTTGATAACTGCTCAAGCAGTCCACTATAGTGAAGTCGATCATATCAATCTGGGTATGTGGGGTTGTCCCAATGGTCATCATAAGCTGCACCCGACCCAGCAGAAAAAAAGTTGCCCCACAAACCCATATAGCAGAGTTACATCCTAAAGTAAAATGGTGAACTCCACGCCCAAGCTATCCAAGGCTTATTTGGATATGGTATCTATTGCGCTCCCAGGGTCCACTAATATCTTGTCCACCTCTGTTCTGCCAATATTGGCCTTGATTAACAATGTGTCATCATGTGGATAATTAACGCCATGAGCGTCTTCTTTAGTGAATATTATTATCACCGACCTCATTTTTTTTATCTTAGAGCTCTTTTCTATAGCCATTACATCACTGCTAGTGATCCGAAAATAATTATTTCTTGCCCGATTTGAATCCCAAGCTAACGTCCATACCCCAATTATTGTGAACTTTGGCCTTTGCTCCATTCATTGTGAGATCCTCATAGCTTTATGGTCAATACACTCCTTCATATTACCATTCTTGACCAAGTCCTACACATATTCCTACAAGTCCCTACATATATTTTTGGTATGCCCATTTACATTCTGGTGCGCACAATAGGCCTTATGATCCCTCTTCTAAACTGGGAATCTTCTCGGGTGTTGGATTATCCTGAGTTATTGGCCTAAATTCCTTCTGCCTTGTGGCCGGTCCTCTATGATTTCCACTGACATCACGTCGATTCTCTTTCCTTGGCATTTTTGTTACCCTAGCGGCCCCTCCTCGGGCTATCTTCTCTTATTCTTCTAGCAATATAAATTTCCATGCATGTTGCAAAGCTGCGGCATAGTGCGGTACCTCTTGGATCCTTAGGTGAGACCATAATTTCCCGACCCTTAGAACTCCTTTAAAACTCTCAAGTGCCTTTGGGGATTCATACACCCCAACCTCCAGCACCCAAGTTGTGGTATCTGTCAATGAAGCTCTTTAATGGATAATCATCTATCTGCTTCATCATCCTCAATGACCCAAACGTCTTCTTCGGTATGCACGATCCTTTGAAATGGCGCACAAATGACTCCTCAACTGTGAGAAACTACTGACACTTCCCTGGGTCAAATTCCAAAAACCCAAGCCGGATGACCCCCCAACGTTAGTGGGATTAACTTGTAGATGTTGGACAATTATGACCCATAGCATCACTATTTTGTAAAGAACATGGTGTTCTTGTACAAAATTAACTATGTGATAAAGGAAATTGCTTTTATCATTTTGTAATTGGATTACTTGAATAAATAAATGATAAAAGTCCTTATGATTAGTTCCAGATTAATAAGATATGAGACAATATTAATCCACGAATGGTTTAATCATTAAACATCCCTAGTCGTAGTATTATCGAGACTGGACATCGATAATGCGGAATAGACTAATATTACACTTGTGCACGTTATGGAAGCTTAACGACATATTTCTCATATATTAAGTATTGGATACTTATGCAAGTGTGATAGGAGGTTCTGTTAGCAGTTGGACCGGGAACAGCTTCGCTCTGGATAGACCCCTCGGAATCCCATTGGTAGTATGACTATGTGTCTATGGGAATCTGAATCAGGGTAGGTGTATTTGGTCTTAACTTGAGACTTGCATCGCTAATACTTGTGATAATCAGTATACTTTAGTTTTGGTCGTTCGGAGCTTTAACAGGTTATATGTACGCCTCTTCTGGGTATACTGAGAATCGTAGTGTGTTGGGTGTGATGTCAAGATGGAAGTATCACTTCAGTCATATGAAGATGATGATCATGCAGGGATACAGAACTGGTACCCTTAAATGCTGCAGCTATCGGGATAGTATGACTAAGCCATAATTATCTGATTACAGAGACTAGTTGCTAGTGATGCGATATATGCTTCGTACGTGGCATACACAATTAGAGCCCTAGGCCTAGCATGTGACATCCGATACTGGATCGTAATACGCAATACACTGTATACTAAGCATGATAAAGATTACTTATTCTTAGTTGAATATTTCTGGAGAATTGGGTAGGCACGGTGCTTTGCTAGAAGCCAACCATGTCTTGTAAATCGGTAAGAATGTGGTACCGGGTACGCACGTGTTCGGATAGTCCGATGACCGTATTTACTGCCAACATATCCATGGATCTCTTGGGTCGCTTCCCAAAGATTCACCGATGACATTTGACTCGAACAGAATTAATCTGGGATTAATTATAAGAGAGAAAATTAATCTGGGATTAATTACGACAAGAATTAATCTGCGATTAATTAATAGAGAGAAAATTAATCTGGGATTAATTACGTCAAGAATTAATCTGGGATTAATTTGACGAGAAGAGAGAACGCGATTAATTTGGAATTAATCGGTAAAATAAATTTAATAGTTAAATTGGATTTTTCTATTTAATTTATTTATTTGGGCTAAAATAATATATTAGATATTGTAGGCATTGTATTTTTGCATGTAAAACCCGATGATGAGTCTCAGTTGGAGGCACTACCTTTTTAGTTAAGGATATTGAGGGAAACGGTCGTCGAAAGGGAATCGGTATTTCGTTAGATCCTTATTCACTTGTTTATCGTCAAGCTCGCTCGTTGGACCTCCGTTTTAAAGCACCTTTGGCCTAAAAAACCCAGAACCTTTTAATCTTGGCCCAAACCCACTCACCAAACCAACACAACACCTAACCCACCAAGACAAAGCCCACACCACCACCACATAGGCCCACACGCCCATCACCCTAAAATACACCCAAATTAAATTAAATATTAATTAAATAATGTAATTGAATTAAATAAAATAATTAAACCATTTACCAAATTAAATAAGACATAAAATATAATTATACCAAATTAAAATATTGTAACTTCATAATCCAAAATATCATATACTAAATTAAAGAGATGTTATACCTAATTAAAATCAATCCTAACCAATTAAAATATTGTATTCCTAAACCAAGAAAATCAAATATTCAACCTTCCTAATTCACCAAAATTTGTCCCCCCTCAATCTTTGACTTTCCTTGCTCAACACTAAATCAAATCCCTTCCTTGTGAGACAAGGAGAAGCCCTAGCCCTTCTCTATATAACAACCCCTAACCAAGACATGCACTCCCCTAGCTCACACACATAATCTTCACGCCAAAGTCACAAACGTAACGCAACATATCACAAAGCCATTCAGCCTCACGTAGCCTCCAATAATACAAAAATCAGCAAAAGACCTTAAGCAGCCACTCACCTAATCAACACGCCCTAGCCTTCAACCCAAAACAACGCCACCTGCTCCCCTACCAACTCTCTCGCCACTCGTAGCCAGCAGATACATCTTTGCTCAACGCCACAGCCCCCTTGACCACGTTGAAGCCACACCTAATAAACAAACACACTTGCCTTCAAAACAGCCCCCTTGACAACGTTGAAGCCACATCTAATAAACAAACACACTTGCCTTCAAAATAGCCCCTAATCACCACCGAAAACCAGCCCCATAAACCCCCACACATCACCGAAAATAACCCCAAAAATAGCAGCTACATACACCGAAAATTACCCAAAAAACAGTAGCCCTGAACACGCAAACAGTAGCCCAAAGTCACCTTAAAACAGCAGCAAATTAACCCCAAAAACCGCAGTAAATTAACACCCAAAACAGTCCGTTGAAACGTCAAAACAGTGACCTAAAGAGTGAGCATAAAATACAGAGGAAACATCAGCAAAATGGAGGCCAAACAGTAAGCAAAACAGCAAAACAGTGAGCTAAGACGCTAAAACAGTGAACCAAGAAGTTGAGGAGCTTTACCCTTCCGATCCCCGTGAAACGCAAGTCCAAAGGTCGGCAAAAAAGGTTAGACCTGAGGGTATTTTCCATATTTTTTTTCAGTTTTATTTTTATTATTTATTAAGTTTTGTTCGCATGATTATTATGTTAAAATGCATGTTGTGGCCCTTGAGTAGATAAATATGCATGGATTACGAAATATTGTATGTTGTGGCCTTGGAATAAAATGAAAGATGTGTCAACTCTCGTGGTATATCGGATGGAACCCCGGACATAAATTTCATAGTCGATTCCGAATGGACAGTAGTATGATCTGTACTCGGGATACAACTCCACGTACCTCTTTAGTAAACATCACTTTGTTTTATTTTATGTTGCTTTGATTTATTATTCGTCATTTAAATTCCTCATGTTACTTGTTTATGCATGATGCGATCGAGCGCATGGGCTTAGTAAGTCGAATTAAAGGTCCCCTTTGGGAGGGGTTAAAACCCTTTACCACGATACTTTGCCGCGCCGATTAATGTGTGTTCGATTGAATGTAAGATATGTTCAATCGGGCATACTAAGTTTGATATTATTGAATTTATTCTTTGTATGCATGATGCAATCGAGTGCATGGGCTTAGTAAGTCGGATTAAAGGTCTCCTATTTGGAGGGGTTAAAACCCTTTACCACGATGCTTTGTTGCGCCGGTTGATGTGTGTTCGGTTGAATGTAAGATATGTTCAATTGGGCATACTAAGTTTGATATTATTGTCTTTATTCTTTGTATGCATGATGCGATCGAGTGCATGGGCTTAGTAAGTCGGATTAAAGATCCCCTATTTGGAGGGGTTAAAACCCTTTACCACCATGATGTTTTGCTGCTCCGGTTGATGTGTGTTCGGTTGAATGTACGATATGTCCAATCGGGCATACTAAGTTTGATATTATTGTCTTTATTCTTTGTATGCATGATGCGATCGAGCGCATGGTCTAGTAAGTCGGATTAAAGGTCCCCTATTTGGAGGGGTTAAAACCCTTTACCACGATGCTTTGCCGTGCCGGTTTATGTTTATTCGGTTGAATATAAGATGTGTTCAATCGGGTATACGAAATCCTATATGGTCATCTTTATCTTTGTACGCATCGTAATGAAAAACACATTTATTCCATTGGTTGCATCACTTACCTTAGTCTTGGCTTAACGTATTACAATTCATAAATCCATGTCATGATAGCATTTGAGTATTATTTCTTGTGGTATATCGGATGGAAACCCAAACATAAATTCCGTAGTCAATTCCGAATGGACGGTAGTGCGGTCTGTACTTGGGATACAATTCCACGTACCACTTGGAAAAGTGCCCACGTGTGTGTTTGTGTCATTGTTAGTTATCTTCTTTTGCACCACGTCATAACATGCTTACTTTATTGCCTAATTTCATCCTTAAGTGTCTTTTTACATTATGTACTTAGTTGACTCTTTTATTTACGCATGGACATGTAATGGCTATTTGTTTATGCTTCCGCACGTATAAGTATGATATGTCTATGAAATCACATGTTCGCCATTATTTGATTCGCTTTTATGTGTGCTTGCGTGGTTAGTGTGTGCTTGTGTTTCCAGAATACATGATGCATATGCCAATGAAGTTGTATGTTTCGTTGCTACTTTGATGTATTTTCAAGCATGCAATCTTAGATGTGAAATATATGCAAATTTATGTGTAAGTTTTATTTTTGCGCATATGAATTTAGAAGCATGATACTCTTGGAAATAAGTGTTACTTAGCTTGATTAAATTATTACACAAATCCTTTCATTACAAGTGACATAAGTCAGGGACCATTCCGAACCCAACGGTTTGAGGTCTTCCCTTGCGAGGGGTGAGTGCGGCCTTAAATCTCATTTTCCCCGTTCACACTGGGTGGCGACTCCATTATTCTCTGGTTTAGTCCCCCGTGGCTACTCCATACTCCCGACCGGGCCGCGAGCCCGGAACAGCATGGGTCGCCCAAGTTCTGTGTCCCACAGTCTGGCGACTCCACTGGGATAGAGAATCAGCCCCGAAATATTGTCTTGTAATGTTTGGATTTATGTTCTAATTGACCGTGTCTATAGTTGATAAAATGGGGGTTTAATCAAAGGCATTTTGAGGCTAGGTAATGGTTTGGTGTCTTCCTTCACTCACTACCTTTATAGAAGGAAAAGCTGTGAAGGCACCTAGATAGCCATCTACTCGTAGCCTATTGTGATGGACTAATTTGCAGGACTCGTTGTTTATTCCTGACACCAAGCGATAAGAGCCTAAGAGGCTTGGGTATGTAAGTGAGCCTCGCTCCACCCTCCCTCTGGGGAATCTACAACGGGAAATCTATTTGACAGTCGGTCACACACCATAGCTCACTGGCACGTACCTTAGTGTATAAAAAGGGTGCGCTCACTTGGCCGCTCGAACCCTTGATTGGGGAGACCTAGTTGTGGGCCATCCTTCACCGGTGAGAGCCTTTGTCTACACTCTTGCGAACCCACCCATAGACCGGGGTTATGGTTAAAGTAACAATTATTTCCTTGATATATGCTTGTGGACCATCCTCATTTGGATGCAGTTGGACTATTGTCAGAAATGTGAACTTGCTGGGCCATTTAAACTGGGGCGAGTTCGTACCTTATGACCATTAGGCCCAAAGCTTCTGAAATGTTGATGGGCCATTCTGTAGAAATCATTGTTTTATGTTTGCATTATCTTTATTTTATGCTTGTGTTTGGGAACATCATCGTTTGGATCCATTTGGACCATTTTTCATGGGATATGGGCTTGTTGGGCCATTTAAACTGGGACAAGAACGTATTTTATGACGATTGGGGCAAAGGCTTCTAAGTGTTGATGGGCCACTTTGTGCTTGTGTTCGGAACATTACCATTTGGATTTAGTTGGGCTCCTTGCCATGAGATGTGAACTCGTTGGGCCATTTAAACTGGGACGAGTTCACTCCTATGACAGTTAGCCCAAAAGCTTCTAAAATGATAACGGGCCGATTTGTTTGAAAATTGTAGTTGATTTAGTATGTTATATATGTTACATGCATCTCATGCACCTCATGCATACATACATCATGCTAACCCTTGTGTTCTAAAAGACATCATAGATTCCCGTTGGGTTAGGGAAAAGAGAAGACTCACTAAAAGACCGGTAACAGATATGAGTACATCTGATAATGAGGTATCCCAGATAGATCAATTGGAGAATGGTTTCGCCAAGATTTTTGAACAATTGCAAGCCTTGACTACTGCCATGACATATATGGTTGTGCCCCGTGCTGGGGGAAACTCTGAGAATGTAAGACGTGAGGAGCCTCCGAATGGGTTGGGGGATGATATCCATACTTTTGATGATGACATGGCAGAGTATGCAACAGGCAGAGTGATATCCCCACTTTTGATGATGACATGGTTGAGTCAGTTACCCGTAAGATGAAGGGTAAGGACGAAGAATTACTAGATTATGAGGCGATGACCTTTGAGGAACAGTTGCCTGCTCAGTTCAAGATGCCGGATATGGCCAAGTTCAACGGGAATGGGGATTCGAGGGTCCACCTCTGGCAATATGTGTCAGTTATGAGTTCAGTGGGCCTGACACAGCGCCAAGCTCAGAAGATTTTTGGGATGTCACTTGATGGGGCACCCGTAGTGTGGTACCATAGCCTTGAAAGAAAGGTTAAGAAGGATTGGAGGGAATTGGCAGATGCATTCCTGAAATAGTATGTTACGGACTTAGAAATTGACTTGTCACTCCGTGATTTGGAGAACACTAAACAGAAGCCAGAGGAAAGTTTCAAAGAGTATGTAGATCGCTGGAGAAGCCAGCTTTTGAAAATGCAGACTCGGCCTTCAGAGAAAGACCAAATTAAAATGATCATCAAGGGCACCAAACCCTCTATTTATGGTAAGCTGAGGAGGATGACTTTGATGATTTGTGATTTTTGACAGTTGAGGGAAACTGCCATGGATATTGAGGAAGAAGAGGCTGAAAACAGAAAGTTTTATGGCCAGAATAGAAGAACTTTTGGGGGGCATTCTGAGACCAAACCCGCTACTGCCGAGGTTGTTGCCATCAAGAACCGGCGTTTCTCCAACTTGGGAAGACCTTTGTCCAAGGTACTTGAGAAATTGACAAGGCAAGGATTCTTAAAACCTTTGGAGCCTAAACCACTTCCAAATCCCCCACCACCACATCTAAGAATAGACCGCTACTGTCACTTCCACCAGCAACACGGCCATGATACTGACAGCTGTTCCCGCATCCGACATGAAATTCAGGACCTCATTGATGCCCACAAAATACCCGATCCTGAAAAAGAACAGCCTAGCACACACACCAACCCTCTGCAAGATTATCACTTTGTTCCCCCACCGAATTACATGATCAACTCCGGCCTACCAGAAACCTTTGTCCTCCAAACTCTCAATCACCAGGCTTCTTGCATAGAGATAAAGAATAACAGTAGTAAAGAACCATAGGCCGAGGAAGAAGGCAATGAAACTGCACTTTCTGGTTTATTTCTTTTCTGGCATTTTTAATAAAGAATAAACTTCGTCTACTGGTTTGAACCTTTTCTGAATAATAATAAAGACATCCATTTTTCCTACTTGCCTGAGTCCTTTCCTTTCAACCTGCATGACATGAGTATGTTTGACAAAAACATTCAACCCTGATACCATGATATTCAGCGACACTCAGAACACGGGGGATTCCCAAAAGAAGCAAGCAAAAACGACAGAATAACCGTTCAGTAATGGGAAATGGGACAGTGAGGCTATTAGACCTGGAAGGAAATGAGTTCACCGAGCCGATCAATGTGGATAGATTGAAGCAGTACTTTGCCAGAGGAAGAGAAAACCAAGCAGTCACCAAGGGAATTGGTGGACGACCTAACCGAACGGGATATGAAACTCATTCATGCATCCATGCATACACGTAACGTATTTTGCATTCCTTTTTGTGTTTGTTTTATTTTGTATTCAAAGGTTTTAAAGAAGAAAAAGAGAAAGCGTCAAATGCAATCCAACAAGAATCAGCAACGGTATAGTGACAGCAGTCTTCAAGAATGAATCACGGGGTTGAGGCCCATATCAGTATCAGTCTGG
Organism: Zanthoxylum bungeanum; assembly: GCA_019454045.1. Lineage (NCBI taxonomy): Eukaryota > Viridiplantae > Streptophyta > Magnoliopsida > Sapindales > Rutaceae > Zanthoxylum > Zanthoxylum bungeanum. The sequence goes on from SKCR01040694.1 coordinate 45,789, forward strand.
GGGCAAGACCCATATAAGTATCAGTGTGTGGGCGAGGCCCACATCTGTATCAGTCTGCGGGCGAGGCCCATATCAATACCGGTTAGGGGCGAGGCCCACATCTACATCAGTATCAGTTTTTGGAGATTAGTCCCAGGGTAGAGGCCCACATCAGCATCAGTTTCAGGAATGAGTCCCAGGGCCGAGCCCTACGTCAACATCAGTATCAGCATGGGGGCGAGGCCTATATCAGTATCAAGTCTAGGGACGAGGCCCATATCAGTATCAGCCTGGGGGCGAGGACCACATCAGTATTAGTCTAGGGCGAGGCCCATATGAGTATCAGTCTGGGGGCGAGGCCCATATCATTAACAGTATCAGTCTCACCGGGTATGGCACTATGGGGGCGAGGCCCACATCCTTATCAACATCAGCCTGGCCGAGTATGGCACTATGGGGGCGAGGCCCACATCCTTACCAACATCAGTCTAGCCGGGTATGGCACTCTGGGGGCGAGGCCCACATCCTTATCAGCATCAGTCTGGCCGGGTATGGCACTCTGGGGGCGAGGCCCACATCTTTATCAGCATCAGTCTAGCCGGGTATGGCACTATGGGGGCGAGGCCCACATTAACATCAAATTAGTTTTGCCGGGTATGGAGATACATAATCAGTTTTTCTGGGTACGGCACTCCGGGTATGGAGACATCAGATCAGTTTTGCCGGGTACGGCACTACGGGTATGGAGATACAGAATCAGTTTTGCTGGGTACGACACTCTGGGTATGGAGACATCAGTTTAGTACGCCAGGTACGGCACTCCGGGTATGGAGATATTACTGCGACGCCTTGGGTATGAGGTTTAGCACTCCAGGTATAGAGATATTACTGCGACGCCTTGGGTATGAGGTTTAGCAAGCCAGGTACGGCACTCCGGGTATCGAGATATTACTGCGACGCCTTGGGTATGAGGTTTAGCACGCCAAGTACGGCACTCCGGGTATCGAGATATTACTGCGACGCCTTGGGTATGAGGTTTAGCACGCCAAGTACGGCACTCCGGGTATGGAGATATTAATGTGACGCCTTGGGTATGAGGTTTCGCATGCCAGGTACGGCACTCCAGGTATGGAGATACTACTGCGACGCCTTGGGTATGAGGTTTAGCACGCCAGCTACGGCACTCCGGGTATGGAGATATTACTGCGACGCCTTGGGTATGAGGTTTAGCATGCCAGGCACGGCACTCCGGGTATGGAGATATTACTGCGACACCTTGGGTATGAGGTTTAGCACGCCAGGTACGGCACTCCGGGTATGGAGATATTACTTCGACGCCTTGGGTATGAGGTTTAGCACGCCATGTATGGCACTCCGGGGATACCACTGCGACACTCTAGGTACAAAGGCGCAATTGCGACACCTCGGGTATGAGGTTTAACATGCCAGGTATGGCACAACATCAACTCCACGCAACAAATGGCAAGTCAAGTGACAGTTGGCGAGCCACGTAAGTGAAAATGCATTGCATAACTTTGATAGGATTGTTCAAAGTCACACACTGCACAAGTCCCATCAAAGTGGGGCGACTGTAGGCATTGCATTTTTGCATGTGAAACCTGATGATGAGTCTCAGTTGGAGGTACTACCTTTTTAGTTAAGGATATTGCGGGAAACGGTCGTCGGAAGGGAATCGGTATTTCGTTAGATCCTTATTCACTTGTTTAGCGTCAAGCTCGCTCGTTGGACCTCTGTTTTAAAGCACCTTTGGCCTAAAAAACCCAGAACCTTTTAATCTTGGCCCAAACCCACTCACCAAACCAACACAACACCTAACCCACCAAGACAAAGCCCACACCACCACCACCTAGGCCCACACGCCCATCACCCTAAAATACACCCAAATTAAATTAAATATTAATTAAATAATGTAATTGAATTAAATAAAATAATTAAACCATTTACCAAATTAAATAAGACATAAAATATAATTATACCAAATTAAAATATTGTAACTTCCTAATCCAAAATATCATATACTAAATTAAAGAGATGTTATGCCTAATTAAAATCAATCCTAACCAATTAAAATATTGTATTCCTAAACCAAGCAAATTAAATATTCAACCTTCCTAATTCACCAAAATTTGTCCCCCCTCAATCTTTGACTTTCCTTGCTCAACACTAAATCAAATCCCTTCCTTGTGAGACAAGGAGAAGCCCTAGCCCTTCTCTATATAAACAACCCCTAACCAAGACATGCACTCCCCTAGCTCACACTCATAATCTTCACGCGAAAGTCACAAAAGTGCCTCAGCATATCACAAAGCCATTCAGCCTCACGTAGCCTCCACTAACACAAAAAGCAGTAAAAGACCTTAAGCAGCCACGCACCTAATCAACACGTCATAGCCTTCAACCCAAAACAATGCCACCTGCTCCCCTACCAACTCTCTCGCCACTCGTAGCCAGCAGATACCTCTTTGCTCAACGCCACAGCCTATTTGACCAAGTTGAAGCCACACCTAATAAACAAACACACTTGCCTTCAAAACAGCCCCCTTGACCACGTTCCTAATAAACAAACACACTTCCCTTCAAAATAGCCCCTAATCACCACCGAAAAGCAGCCCCATAAACCCCACACATCACCGAAAATAAACCCAAAAATAGCAGGTACATACACCGAAAATTACCCAAAAAATAGTAGCCCTGAACATGCAAACAACAGCCCAAAATCACCTTAAAATAGCAGCAAATTAACCCCAAAAGAGCAGAAAATTAACACCCAAAATAGTCCGTTGAAATGTCAAAACAGTGACCTAAACAGTGAGCAGAAAATACAGAGGAAACATCGTAAAACGGAGGCTAAACAGTAAGCAAAACAGCAAAACAGTGAGCTAAGACGCTAAACCAGTGAATCTGAGAAGTTGAGGAGCTTTACCCTTCCGATCCCCGTGAAACGCAAGTTCGAAGGTCGGCAAAAAAGGTTAGACCTGAGGGTATTTTCCACATTCATTTTTTGTTTTATTTTTATTATTTATTAAGTTTTTGTTCGCATGATTATTTTCTTAAAATGCATTATGTGGCCCTTGAGTAGATAAATATGCATGGATTACGAAATATTGTATGTTGTGGCCTTGGAATAAAATGAAAGATATGTCAACTCTCGTGGTATATCGTATGGAAACCCGGACATAAATTTTATAGCCGATTTCGAATGGACGGTAGTATGATCTGTACTCGAGATACAACTCCACGTACCGCTTGAGTAAACGGCACTTTCTTTTGTTTTATGTTGCTTTGATTTATTATTCGTCTTTTAAATTCCGCATGTTACTTGTTTATGCATGATGCGATCGAGCGCATTGGCTTAGTAAGTCGGATTAAAGGTCCCCTATTTGGAGGGGTTAAAACCCTTTACCACGATACTTTGCCGCGCCGATTGATGTGTGTTCGGTTGAATGTAAGATATGTTCAATCGGGCATACTAAGTTTGATATTATTGTCTTTATTCTTTGTATGCATGATGCGATCGAGTGCATGGGCTTAGTAAGTCGGATTAAAGGTCTCCTATTTGGAGGGGTTAAGACCCTTTACCACGATGCTTTGTCGCGCCGGTTGATGTGTGTTCGGTTGAATGTAAGATATGTTCAATCAGGCATACTAAGTTTGATATTATTGTCTTTATTCTTTGTATGCATGATGTGATCGAGTGCATGGGCTTAGTAAGTCGGATTAAAAGTCCCCTATTTGGAGGGGTTAAAACCCTTTACCAAGATGTTTTGCCGTGCCGGTTGATGTGTGTTCGGTTAAATGTAAGATATGTCCAATCAGGCATACTAAGTTTGATATTATTGTCTTTATTCTTTGTATGCATGATGCGATTGAGCGCATGGGCTTAGTAAGTCGGATTAAAGGTCCCCTATTTGGAGGGGTTAAAACCATTTACCACGATGCTTTGCCGCGCCGGTTGATGTATATTCGGTTGAATATAAGATGTGTTCAATCAGGTATACGAAATTCCATATGGTCATCTTTATCTTTGTACGCATCGTAATGAAAAGCACATTTATTCCATTGGTTGCATCACTTACCTTAGTCTTGGCTTAACGTATTACAATTCATATATCCATGTCATGATAGCATTTGAGTATTATTTCTTGTGGTATATCATATGGAAACCCAGACATAAATTCCATAGCTGATTCCGAATGGACGGTAGTGCGGTCTGTACTTGGGATACAATTCCACGTACTACTTGGAAAAGTGCCCACGTGTGTGTTTGTGTCATTATTAGTTATCTTCTTTTGCACCACGTCATAGCATGCTTACTTTAATGCCTAATTGAATCCTTAGGTGTCTTTTTGCATTATGTACTTAGTTGACCCTTTTATTTACGCATGGACATGTAATGGCTATTTGTTTATGCTTCCGCACGTATAAGTATTATATGTCTATGAAATCACATGTTCGCCATTATTTGATTCGCTTTTATGTGTGCTTGCGTGGTTAGTGTGTGCTTGTGTTTCCATGAATACAATATTCCAATGAAGTTGTATGTTCGTTGCTACTTTGACGTATTTTCAAGCATGCAATCTTAGATGTGAAATATATGCAAATTTAGGTGTAAGTTTTATTTTTGCGCATATGAATTTAGAAGCATGATACTCTTCGAAATAAGTGTTACTTAAGCTTGATTAAATTATTACACAAATACTTTCATTACAAGTGACATAAGTAAGGGACCATTCTGAACCCAATGGTTTGAGGTCTTCCCTTGCGAGGGGTGAGTGCGGCCTTAAATCTCTTTTTCCCAGTTCACACCGGGTGGCGACTCCATTATTCTCCGGTTTAGTCCCCCGTGGCAACTCCGTACTCCCGACCGGGCCGCGAGCTCGAGACAGCATGCGTCGCCCAAGTTCTGTGTCCCACAGATATATTAATTGAAATTGGATTTCAATGCGGAATTAAATTGGATTTTAATTCAAACGAACGAATTAATTTGTTATTAATTCGTAAGCGACTTCCGTAATAATTTTGCTAGGCATTATTATTTAATTAAATTGGATTTAATTATGTCACGACAGAAAGTTCGTTTAATCGGATTAAATGTAATTGAGCCCGAAGTGTGTTGTCTAATCCCACTTGAATTTTGAATTTAATTGGGTGGGACCCACCACTCACATCACTTATCAATGGTGATGGTGGAAGTTGGCAAAAAGTAAATGGTTTTTTACAAAACCGCTTGCCTTTAACCAATATTTTTTTTGAAACCATATATAACACACACTTGTTTTGGAAACCATAACTATTCACTCTCTCCCATTTTTCTCGTAAAATGCTGATGGCGACTGTCGGCACCGTAGGATGATGACATGTGGCACGGCGCATGTTAGCAGATCAGTTGTGATGGTGACACGTGGCACGACACACGTTAGCAAAGTCAAATTTTCTCAGATTCTGACTTGTGGACCCGGCGCACGTTAGCATTGTTCGGCGTATGTTAGGCGTCGCGACGCCAAAGGCTTGCGAAATGCCCTTTTTTCCAATTTTCACTGTTTTGGCCCCAAATCACCTCCAGAGAGTCCTGAAACTTTATTTATCTACAAAATAACACAAAACACATCGAAATATTCACAAAACTCAAGAAACTATACAAAATATTAGGTTAAATGAGTGGGAAATAGTGATATAATTACCACTTATCACACCCCCAAACCTATCATTTTGCTAGTCCTCGAGAAAAACATAGAGTAAAATAAAATAAACATCTTTAAAAATTAACTAAGCCACTTCCGTAGGGATCACAGTTGCAATTAGCGTATGCAACAAGCCTTTAAATCCCTAGGTTCCCCTAGTGGACGAGTTGTAGTCTCGTGAGGGTTTACAGCAATGATACCCACAAACATTTTACAAAAGTAAAAAGGTAGTGAAACTAAAGCACACAAAAGCAAAAAGACAAGCGAAAATAGAATAAAGAAGTTAGTGACTAATCAGGTGAAACTTCTACTCCAAGTTACTAGTTGTTTTCTTTCCTTCTAAATTACTGAATAAGTAAATTCTCCTATTATATTTACCATTCTCTATATTCACAGTCGACAAAATATTAAACAACTCATTTATGCCAACAACAGTCAAAAGTGCAGTTGATAAGAGAGTAATATTTTTGTCCTAAAGTTTTATCAGAATTCACACCTTTTGTAGCAATGGAATAATTTTTCTGATTTTTCTGATTTTTTCTTTGATTTTTGATTTTTTTTTATATACAATATCTTCCATCTATATAGCGAGTGTTGGGTCGGTGGCACCCAAACCAGTTGGCTTTAAGGCACCAGGTGTTAAGACACCCCTACGGACTTAATTACCCAAACTTCAGATATATATATATATATATATATATATATATTTGCAACATCCTTGATCCATGTAGCGAGCTTTGGGCCAGTGACTCCCAAACCAGTTGGCTTTAGGGCACTAGGTGTTAAAACACCCTTACAGACTTAATAACTCGGATCTCAGACATTTTTTTTACTCCATCACTTTCTGAGATACTTCCTCCAATTAAACTATAGCACTGAATATTACAAACTTTTCAATTTTAGCTTATGTCCGTATGTTACAATGAATGTTGATAATATCTGCTAACTGAGCATATGAAGATCCATTTTAGTCAGTTTTATGGAGAGTTTACAAATTAAATAATTTAAAATGAAATAAACAAAAACTAACTTGTTTCAAAAATGGTTTGAGATACGTCTCAGGAGTGAAAACTCCTTACTCAGCTATCTCTTACCAATTTCACCCTTTTACTCAAAATAAAAACAAAAAAATGCAAAATATTTTTGTAATTTTTAAAAAAATTTCAATTTTTTTTTGTATTTTTCGGAAAATTTTGGACTAAAAATAAAAACAACACACAAATTAAAAACAAGGCTTTGAAAGGATAGGGTCAATTTGTGGTTCATAGGCTAAGAGTTGGTCTATTAGATCCAGAGCAGTTCTAGCAGTATAGAGGAGTTCTTTCATAGGTTTTGACACGAACCCATTTCTACGAGCATCATCAAGAAACACACAAAGAAAATCATAAAATCCATCAACGTTAAACAGCCCAAGCGGTTTATGGTGTATGTTCAGGTTCGCCCAAGATAACACTGTAAAAATTTCCTCCAATGTACCCAAGCCACCTGGCAAAGCAATAAAAGCATCAGCACGATTAATCATTTCTACCAATCATTCAGACATACCTGGCACGATCAGTTCATCTCCGTTTGATGGTCCAATAAGATTTACCTTTGCCAAGGGTTTTGGGATGATTCCCAAAACGTGACTGCCTCCTTCCTGTACGGCCTTTGAAACGATCCCCATTAGTCCAAGATTGCCTCTGCGATATACTAAGTGCATATTCCTTGCTGCTAAGACTCAACCCAATTCATGTGCTGCTTCTACGTATTGTGGCTTAACACCAACACTAGTACCGCAAAACACACAGATGTTTTCAACTCGTCTTCTTGAAGTGGCTTCCATGTTTTACTCTGGATGTCTTCAAAAGTGCAATGATTAGTTGAATTTATAACACCTGAAAAGGGTGAGTAAAATAATAGCACTAGTACCTGCCAAATGACAATTATTAGTTAATAGTAAAATGAATCGTGATAGTAAAAAAGGTCTGGATTCCGTCAGAGAAAATAAAAGAAAACAACAAAAAAAATTACAATTATTAGGAAAAGATAAAGAGATATAATATTTACAAGAAAAGTAGCGGCTTGATTGACGTCTATGAGTCAGGGACGAGCTTCCCATCCAATTTTCTTATAAATTGGCAAACATGGTCTTTTTGAGTCAGATTCCCGAGACTTAACTGTTGTCTTTCTTTTTGAAATTATGAATGTAATTTGCGAATGGCTATATGAAAATATCCATTGGGATGCGTCTCAAGAGTCGAAGATATATTATCTACAGACTCCTTACTCAAGCCATCCCTAATGAATTTAATTTTATCTTCGCGATTATCAGACACCATTCCTAAAGAACGACAACGAGTATTGCAATTCCACCGTGCACATTTGTAACAAACACCCATTTGTTAGCTCTACGTTTCTTTGCATAGGTGCTTCTTCCAAAACCAGGCAGATGTGAAATAAAAGAGTCAGAAGACTCACCTGCCAATCGGACTCGTGCTTCAATTACCCAACGAATATCATTAGGAACACCATGGATCGTTAGTAATCTCATCCGTTCCAAGCGAGCTTTGTAGACTTTCATCAGAGATTTTTGAGGGAGAGAAGGAAATTGCTTGTGAATTTTTGCGAGAGCTTCTTCCATCGTGAAATGACTTTACCTGTAAAAATTAAACACAAAAAAATAAAACACACCAGATCACAATATATACACAAATTGCATGGGTTGCCTCCCTGCGAGCGCTAAGTTTAAAGTCGTTAGCTAGACGTGACTTCTCGAATGTTAGACTGGATCTAAAAGTGTGACACTTTCTTTTTATCACTCAAACGATTCTCCCCAGTAGTGCATGACACGCTGACTGTTAACCTTGAATGTTTCGTTGGTGTTGGGATCCAGTAACTCAACAGCTCCATATGGTAAAACCTGAGTGATCACAAATGGACCTGACCACATTGATTTCAACTTTCCAGGGAAAAGTTTCAACTGTGAATTGTACAACAACACTTGCTGCCTTGGTTCCAACTATCTGTGCACTATTTTTCAGTCATGCCATTTCTTGGTCTTTTCTTTGTACAATATGGCATTCTCATAAGCCTGTAAGCGAAATTCCTCAAATTCGTTGAGTTGGTGAAGGCATTTCTCTCATGCAGCTTGTGAATCAAGATTCAACTTCTTCAGTGCCCAGTACGTCTTATGTTCAAGCTCAACTGGCAGATGGAACGCTTTCCCAAACACCAATCGATATGGGGACATACCATTGGGTGTCTTGTAAGCTGTTCGGTAGGCCCATAATGCATCATCTAGTTTTATAGACCAATCTTTCCTTGTTGATACAACATTTCTCTCCAAGATTCTTTTGATTTCCCTGTTTGAAACTTCAACCTTTCTGTTTGACTGTGGATGGTAAGTGTAGGCACTGTATTTTTGCATATAAGTCCTAATGATGAGTCTCGTGCGGAGGCACTACTCTTTAGGTTGTGGAAGTTGCGGGAAACGAATGTCGGAATGGGAAATTCAGAATAAGTATGTCATCAGATTCAATTCACATGTTCATTGCTTTCGTTCGTGCTGTGTTCATGAACACGTTCGAACGTCAAGCAGATTACGGGCGTTCGTGTAACATTCAAATCGAAATTCGAACGGTGTCGGTACTTCTGGTTTTGTTGCTAGCCTCACGCCCAAGCCCATTTAGCCAACCAAAACCCACCCAAAGATAATTAAAACACATGTCACAAATCTAAAAAATCACATACCAAATTTAAATAAATCAAATAAACCTATTCCTAATTTAAACAAATCATATTCCCAATTAAATATATTTTTCCTTGTGTGACACTAATTAAATGGTATCCATTTTATTACGAAAATCTTATTCCTTTTCAAACATGGATTCACCCTAGCCTTTGCCTATAAAAGAAACACAATCCAACACTCACACCCCCTGGAATTCACGCATAACACAAGCCATAAGCAACAAAGAATTCTCTTCACCTTCCTCACTCTCAATAGCCGAAGATCACACCCCTAAAACAGCAAGCCTCCACCGAAAATCATAAAACCAAAACAGCCCCCATTACCGCAACAAAAACTGCACTTTAAAACCCTTAAAAACCACACAAAACAGCAGCCCCAACCCCCTTTAAACCGAAAAAACAGTCCATTAATACACCAAATATAGTGAGAACAGTGAACAAACAAAGGAAACGATGACTCAAAACAGCGAGGCAACGAACGAGAGCAGTGGACTAGTGAACCGGAGGAGTTGTGGAGCATCAATCCTTTCAACGGCCGTATAACGCACTTTCGAGAGACGACCTAAGAGGTTAGACCAGAGGGCACCCTTTATTTTTTTTCTTACTTTATTTTGCATGAGTATTATGGATTGGTGCATGATGTGATTTCCGGATGAACGGAATATGTGTTCTCTCTTATGGTATATTGGATGGAAACCCGGAAGTAAATTCTGTAGCTGAATCCGAATGGACGATAGTGCGGTCTTTACTCGGGATACAACGCCACGTACCACTTGAGAGACACACATATTTCGTTTCATCCAACTTTGTGTTTGAGCATGATTTAGTCGCTAGTATGTTATTCATGTTTAAACATGATTTAGTCATTTTCGCTTTACTTTCTGCACGTTATTTGTTTGTGTATTGATGATGTAGAGCGCATGGGCTTTGTATGTCTGTCTAAAGGTTCTCTATTTGAGGGAAGAAAAATCCAAAAGGCTACCTTTACGACAATACTTTGCCGCGCCGGACGAAGTATGTCTGGTTGAATGTGAGATATGTTCAATCGAGTATACGAAGTCCTATATTGTTGTCTTTATTTTTTATGCATTGTAATGTAATGCGGATGGGATAACTATGGTGGATTAAAGGTCCTCTATTCGAGGGAAAATGCCTAAAGGGATACCTTTACCACGATATTTTGCCGCGCCATTTATCATGTCATTCACCCTTTGCATATCATTGTTCTATTTATGCATGTATTTCCTTCTAGTGCGCATGGGCTAACTAGGGTGGATTAAAGGTCCTCTATTCGAGGGAAAATGCCTAAAGGGCTACCTTTACCATGATATTTTGCCGCGCTGGATGATGTATGTTTGATTGAATGTGAGATATATTTAATCGGACATACGGAGATCCAAATCATTATTTTATTCATTTGTATGCATTGCATTCTAGTGCGCATGGGCTAACTTTGGTGGATTAAAGGTCCTCTATTCGAGCGAAAATGCCTAAAGGCTACCTTTACCACGATCTTTTGCTGCGCCGGATGAAGTATACTCGATTGATTGGGAATGAGTTCAATCGGGCACACAGGGTCCTACATTGTGCATCTGTGTATGTGTTTGCGTCGTCTATCATACATTAGGTCCTGTCCCGTTCAAACGCGCTCTCGAACGCTATACGAACACAAACCTTCTGTTTCCCATTCGAACTTGTTTATGAACGCTACTCGAACGCGCATGCATTTTGTTTCATCAGGTCTTGTCCCATTCGAACCCGTTCTCAAACGCTATACGAACGCGAACCTTCTGTTTACCATTCGAATGCGTTTACATATGCCACTTGAACGTGCATTCGTTTTGTTTCATCAGATCTTGTCCCGTTCGAATGCGTTCTCAGACGCTATACGAGCGCGAACCTTCTATTTACCGTTCGAACACGTTTACGAACGCTACACGAACGCAAATACACTGAACTGATTCCTTTTCATCAGATTTCATGCATAATTACTTCTTGGGTAATTCCTCTTGTTTCATGTAATTAATCAAACCATTCCATTATTGATACTTTTACTGTTATCATCTATTTGTATTCCCATGTTTATCTAATTGATGTGTTCGTGAGATGGTATTCAAGCATGATTAGGTTGTTAGTATGTTACTTGGTTCTTAAGAATGATTTAGCTTTAGTACGTTATTCCTCTATGCATGATTTGGTTATCTTTTTTCGCAGTAGGCATTCAATTTACATTCATGATTAGGTTGTTATTTATTTTTAATGTTTGATGATTCAACATGTTCATGAGATTATTGTGTGATACCATATATTTGCCGTTATGATGATTTATTTTATACATGTGAACCTAGGAATAGATTACCCTTGGAAATATATGTTGCTAGATTTGATTAAATTATTGCACAAATCATATCATTACAAGTGTCATAAGTAAGGGACCATTCCGAACCCAACGGTTTGAGGTCTTCCCTTGCGAGGGGTGGGTACGGCCTTAAATCATTTTCCCGGTTCACACCAGGTGGCGACTCCATATTATTTCTCCGGTTTAGTCCTCCGCGGGCTACTCCGTACTCCCAACCGGGCCGCGAGCCTGGAACAGCGTCGTCCAACATCTGTGTCCTACAGTTAGGTGACTCCACTGGGGATAGAGAATTGGCAACGAAATAATGTCTTGTAATCTTTGGATTTGTGCTTTAATTAACCGTGTCTACCGTGGGTTGAAATGGGTTTAATCAAAGGCACTTTAAGAGCTAGGTTATGGTTTGGTGTCTTCCTTCATTCAGTACCTTTCTATAAAGAAAAACTATGAAGGCACCTAGATAAACATGTACTCGTAGCTTACTGTGATGGACTAATTTAGAGGAATCGTTGTTTATTCCTGTCACCAAGCGATAAGAGCCTAAGAAGCTTGAGTTTTTAAGAGAGTTCGCTCCACCCTCCCTCTGGGGAATCTACAACGGGAAATACATTTGACAGTCAGTCACGCACCATAACTCGTTGGCACATACCTTAGTGTATAAAAAAGGTGCTCTCACTTGGTCGCTCGAACCCTTGAGTGGGGAGACCTAGTTGTGGGTAACCCTTCATCGACGAGAGCCTTTGTCCGTACCCCTATGAACCCGCGTAGACCATAGTTGTATGACCAATAGAAACTATTTCCTTGTGCTTGTGTTTAGGGACCATCATCATTTGGATTCAGTTGGACTTCTTTTCAGAAATGTGAACTTGTTGGGCCATTGAAACTGAGATGAGTTCGTATCTTATGATAATTGGGCTAAAAGTTTCTAAAATGCTGATGGGCCACTATGTAGAAATTTTTTCTTTATGTTTATGTTTAGGACCGTCGTCATTTAAATTCAGTTGGACTTTTTGTCATGAGGTATGGGCTTGTTGGGCCATTTAAATTAGGACGAGTCTGTGCTTTATGGCAATTGGGCCAAAAGTTTCTAAAATGCCGATGGGCCAACCTGTGTTTGGGCCCCTTATCATTTGAAGTTGTTTAACCATGTTGTCGCAAAGGTGTAAACCTGTTGGGCCTTTTCAACTGGGACAAGTTTGCACCTTGCAATAATATGATTGAAGCTTTAAAATAACAATGGGCCGAATTATATATTCCATACATCGCACGTATCTCATGCATCTCATACATACACACATCATGTTAAGTCTCTTGTGTCTTAAGAGCCATCAGAGATATCCGTTGGGTTAGGGAAAAAGGAAGACTTGTTAAATGGCCAATAGCAAATATGAGCGAATCAGAGAATGAGGTATCCCGTATTGATCAGTTTGAGAACAGTCTCACCAAGATTACTGAACAGTTACAAGCCCTGACTACTGCTATGGTAAATATGGTTGTGCCCCGTGCTGGGGGAAATTCTGAGAATGTGAGGCGTGAGAAGCCTCCAAATGGGTTGGGGATGACATCCTCATTTTTGATTATGACATGGCTGAATATGCGATGGGAAGAATGATTGGGTCTCAGGAAGAATTACAGAAGCTACGGGATCAGGTAGAATTGGTTACCCGCAAAATGAGGGGTAAACATGAAGACTTACTAGATTATGAGGCAATGAATTTTGAAGAACAGCTGTCGGCTCAGTTCAAAATGCCTGATATGGCCAAGTTCAATGAGAATGGGGACCCAATGGTCCATCTCCAACAATATGTGTCAGTTATGAGTTCAGTGGGCCTGTCATAGGTAGTATGGTATCATAGCCTGGAAAGAAAGGTTAAGAAAGACTGGAGGGAACTGGCAGAAGCTTTTCTGAAACAGTATGTTACAGATTTGGAGATCGACTTGTCGCTCTACGACTTGGAGAATACTAAGCAGAAACCAAAGGAAAGTTTCAAGGAGTATGTAGACCACTGGAGAAGCCAGCTTCTAAAGATGCAGACTCGGCCCTCAGAGAAGGACCAAATCAAAATGATCATCAAGGGCACCAAGCCCTCCATTTATGGCAAGTTAAGAAGGATGACCTCCATGATTGCAGATTTCCGACAGCTGAGGGAGACTGTCATGAACATCGAAGAAGAAAAAGCGGAGAATAGAAAGTTCTATAGGCAGAATAGAAGGACTTTTGGGGGACATTCTGAGACCCACTACTGCCGAAGTTGCTGCCATCAGGAACCGACATTCTCTAACCTGGGGAAGCCTTTATCTAAGGTGCTTGAGAAGTTGAAGGCGCAAGGACTCCTAATACCCTTAGAGCCTAAACCACTTCCAGATCCTATACCACCCAACCTTGACCTAAACCTGTATTGTCACTTCCATCAGAGGAGAGGCCATGAAACCGACAGCTGCACCCGCCTTAGGCATGAAATCCAAAACCTCATTGATGCCCATAAAATACCCGATCCTGAGAAAGAACAACCCAACACACACCGGAATCCTCTACCAAACTACCACTTCGTTCCACCACCCACCTACATGATCAACTCTAGCCTACCCGAAAGCTTTGTCCTCTAAACCCTCAACCACCCAGTTTCTTTCATGGGGATAGGGAACGACAGCAGTGGAGAACCATAGGCCAAGGAAGAAGGCAATGCGGCGAATGATGAAGCTGTTCCTCCTAGTTTATTTGTTCTTGCATTTTCAAAGACATTGAGTTTATCTACTTGTTCGAACCTTTTCTTAATGATAATAAAGACGTTCATTTCGCTTACTTGCCTGAGTCTATTCCTTTCAACCTACAACATGAGTATATTTGGCAAAAGCATTCAACCCTGGTACTATGATACTTAGCGATGTTTAGAACACGGGGAATTCCCGAAAGAAGCAAGCAGAAAGACAGGATAGCCATTCAAAATTAGGAAATGGGGCAGTGAGACTGTCAGATTTAGAAGGGAATGAGTTCACTGAGCCGATCAACGTAGACAGATTGAAGTAGTACTTTGCCTGAAGAAGAGAAAATCGAGCAGTCACCAAGAGAAGACCTAACCCAACGGAATAAGAAATTCATTCATGCATGCATGCATACACGTAACATATTTGCATTCTTTTGTGTTTGTCCTGTTTTGTAATAACAGGTCTCAAAGAAGAAAAAGAGAAAACAGCAAAAGCAAGCCAACCAGAAACAACACCCGTACAGTGTTATCAGTTTGAGGATGGAGCATGGGTTGAGGCCCACACAGCATCAATATCAGTTTAGGGGCGAGGCCCACATCAGTATTAGCATCAGTTTTGGGGATGAGTCCTTGGGGCGAGGCCCGCATCAGCATTGTCAGTATCAGTTTTGGGGATGAGTCCCGGGGGCGAGGCCCACATTAGTATCAACATCAGTTTTGGGGATGAGTCACTGGGGTGAGGCCCACATCAGCATTGTCAGTATCAGTTAGGGCGAGGCCCACATCAGTATCAGTTTAGGGCGAGGCCCACATCAGTATCAGTTTTGGGGAAAAGCCCCATATCAGTATCAATTTAGGGCGAGGCCCACATCAGTATCAGTTTGGGCCGAGGCCTACCTCAGTATCAGTTTTGGGGATGAGTCCCGGGGGCGAGGCCCACATCAGTATCAACATCAGTTTTGGGGATGAGTCCCTAAGGCTAGGCCCACATCACCATTGTCAGTATCAGTTTTGGGGATGAGTCCCGGGGGCGAGGCCCACATCGATATCAGCATCAGTTTTAGGGATGAGTCCTTGGGGCGAGGCCCACATCAGCATTGCCAGTATCAGTTTAGGGCGAGGCCCACATCAGTATCAGTTTGGGCCGAGGCCCACATAAGTATCAGTTTTGGGGATGAGTCCCAGGGCGAGGCCCACATCAGCATCAGTTTTGGGGATGCATCCCAGGGTCGAGGCCCACACATCATCAGAACGCCGTAAATGGCACTCATAAAATGGAGCATGGTTCGAAAATTGACCACTATCACATCAGACGCCGAAAATGGCACCCCGAAAATGGAGTACGGCCCAGAAATGGACCAAGGAAGGCCTAACCCATCGGAATAGGAAACATATCCATGCATACATATGACCGGTGTAAACTGACACGTATAACGCTAGCGCACATATCGTTCAAGTAGTATAAAAATATCGATCCCACGAGGACTTAATTCCTACTATTGTTATTAATTGTTGAATCTATTTATTTACAAGTATCTAATTATAGGAAGAAGAGAATTGATTGCTTTTGATTGGTTGAATGTGGTTTTGCAAAATAAAATAAAAACAGACTCAAAAGAAAATACTAAGGAAAATAAAAGAAAGACTCAAGGATCTAGGGTCGTGACTCCACACAATATTATTAAAAAGATGAATTGACTCTCTTATTTATGTGTAATAAATTAATTTGCTAACCTGGAACACGATGTTATGCAAAAGCCTCTTCCGATGGTCAGACGAAAATACCCAGTATAACTCAATTGAACCATATTCCTATGTCAACCAAATTACCTGGATTCTTTAAGATTAAGTTCCAATTATGGCTACCCACGCCCGACAGGTATATTCCTATCCTGTAAGGAAATATATTAAAGGGTTATGTATCCTCAAGGAAGATCGTAGGCTATTGAATCTAAGGCTGAAACCTAAAATCCTTATGTCTAGTTCATTTTCAGTTTACCATATCAATCATATTGGTGATCAGACAACAAGAAGCATTAAGCTTAAGACTCAATAAACAAACTAAATAATTACCCATAAAAAGAAAATCAATTATTAAGCCTAGTAATATTGTGTTTCATCACTTCCCTATAATAAAATAAAATACTGGGGTTAGAGGATCCACTTTTAGAAATCTCAAATTATTATAATATGGAAATTACCAGTATTATCTAATTAAGTTGAACCAGCCATAAAGGCGGTATTATTATTTATCCATAAACCAGCCATATAGGCGGTAATTATCTGTCACCTAAAGACCAGCCATATAGGCGGTGTCACATTATGTTACAAAATAAAACCAGCCATTAAGGCGGAATCAACTCTTAATTCATATTACTATTTCCATATTATAATTAAAGTGAGATTAATCTACCTTTACTATTTATAATTTAGAAATCTCCATTATTATAATATATAAATCTGTGTGATATTTACCAACCAGCCATATAGGCGGTATCCTGATTAAGTCAAATTAATAATTAATTACCAACCGACCAACCAGGCGGTATCCTCATTAAGTCAGGTTATAACCAGTTTAAAAATAATTACCAACCGACCAATATGGCGATATCCTTGTTAAGTCAGGTTTTAAATAATTTATATTTTATAATTAAGGGAGATTAATCTAAATTATAAAAGTAAAAAGCTTCACCTTTACCCCAGCTTCACCTTTAAAGAACTATTATTACTTCTAAAAATTAAAATACATAATTAAAATATTATTTATATTTGAAAACTAGATGCAATCCTCTAAAAACAGGGAAAAGCTCCCAAGGAAAGCACACCAAACACTACAAGAAAAAAGGCTTTTACTGATACTAAATTAGTGTCAGTAAAGGGTTTTACTGACACTATATAAATGTGTCAGTGTTGCCGCAGCCAGAAATCACTGACACTAGTTTCTAGTGTCAGTAAACGTTAATACTGTAGTATCAGAAAATTATTGACACTATGGTATCAGTAATCTCTCACACTATTTTAGTGTCAGTAAATTATTGACACTATAACATCAGTATTTAGTGATACTATAGTGTCAGTAAATTTTGTTACTGCAGTATCAGTATATCGCATATATTTGATTTTTAGTGTCAGTAATTATTGTTACTATAGTATCAATATCCGTCAATATCTTTTAAAATTAAAAAATCGTATTATTTCACAATTATATTTCTTATGTTTTGTAATTAAATTAATCATAAAATATATATATGTATATATATATATATATATACCAACTCAATGAAATAAAAAACTAAAAAATTACATTTATATAAAATTCGCAATATAATAGATTAATCGTATTAATCAATTCAACAGTATCACATGATGAATACAAAAACTCCATAGACAATCTTTAAATTAACATATATATATTTCAAAAACTACTCTTAAAGTCCCACCAAAATGTCATGCCCCCACCAAAATTCATGATACTTGTTGAGAAGCCTGCAACAATCCCCCAACAATATGATATCTGGCACAAAATCTGAAATTATAAACCAAATGTTAAGAATTAGATGGACTTCCAAAAAAAATCGATATCTTCATAAATAAAAACATTAAATACATCCAAATAAAAATACAAAATATAAATACAAAATATAACCCTAATCTAATTTTTGTCACATAAAGCACTTATTGACAATAACCATACCAACAACCTAAGAGCATGCATATAAAAAACCAAATGACATCCATAATAACAAGTTGTATCTTTCATACCGCTACATAATCACCAAAACAAACAAATCAATAACATACAATAAAAAGCATAGAAATAAAGAGAAACATCTAGGGCAGAGGCTAGTATTGCCCAAAATCCTACATTTGAATTCATCAATTTACACACTTTTACAAGCAATCATGTCGGCTTCATTCCTCAGAGTATACTCTAACGCATTGTCCAAACTGAACTGGTTTGGCAGCAGTTGCAAGGGAAAAAATTTGGAGGGCATTGACAAAGCAAAACCGATACAAACTTATCCCAACTGCAATCAAGTACAATTTACTGTATGCCCAACATTCTCTAACAAAAAAAATATCACCACGCTAACCTTGCAGTAATGACATTATGATTTCAATGGTTCTAGGAAATGTCAAAAAGACCAAGGTAAAAGTAAACCTTGTCACGAAATCCCTCTTACCTTTCATTTTATCAGCAAACAAATGCTCCAACAGGTAACCAGGAAAATACATATTTACAAAAAACTGTTATATTAAATATTTAAATTGCAATTTGTCTTATAGTCAAGTTCCTTGAAAATATTAGATAGCTATGACTAATTCAGCAAATTAAGTGGAAAAACGGATGTAATAGCGTATGTCATAATCAGTCAATGTGGGGTACAAGACTTTGAAATCAGTGCTGTTCACATACTCAAATATCAAGCTAGGAGTTTTTGAGTGCTGATCTCAAAAATATTTGCTTTCTAAAATAAGTGAGTCCTGCTGCTAAACAACAATGTAATGAGGATAAATGTTTTACCAGTGTCAAAGAAGTCATCGATCATTTGATAAATGAAAGAAATGTATTAATTTGGAATATAATGCAGAAAACAATATTCAAAACAGCTTAGACACAAAATAAAAATGCAAATCAAGTTAAAGCATAAAATGGCGTGAAGACAGTCTTTTTGATGTTAGATGGTACAGCTGGAGATTTCCTTTCGAAAAGCTTGAGCTCTTTTCCAGTAAGGAGCAAAAACATGAAGAATTTACAAAGGCTCATATCATAGGTACTTTATATTTTATTATCACATGGGGATTGGATAAAGTTTTCATTCATATAGAGGATGTAAGCATTAAATGTTTCCTTGATTTGTAAAAGCATGTGTAGGCATGTAGCACATAAATAAAAAACTATTAACATGCATCAGAAAATACTATGTTTACTTATTGGTGAACAATTTGAGATGCTTTAAGAAATGTTTGTTCGACAAGTCTCATTCTTTCTCCCAAGCATGGATGTTACGAAAATTAGGTTCAAACCATTGCTTCTCAAAATAAGCTAGTTCCAGTCAGAAATTGTCAACATTACGCATTTAGTCTTGACATACACCGTCCTCAGCCGATTGAGGTGTAAAATTCAATTTGCATAAAAAAGTAAAAAACAATGGAATACATCCAATCCCTATTATATCTAATTCATTTTTATGCATAAAATCACTATTGAGGTTAATATAAATCACAAATTCACATACACAAGCTATTCACATACACAGGCATGCTTATCAAAAGCATATATACGGAGGATGATGTTATAGCGACACATTAATATGAGAGCTTTCCAGCACATTAGTATTAGATTTCGAAACATACACTTGCAGACACCTACTCGCAACACGCTTTTTAAATCCTAAACTTAAACTAACAAATATTATACTAAGTTTGGCATTTAAATTTCCAACCTATGTTTTAGAGTCCAGCAGTAGTCCCTCCCTGGTATAGAACTCAGTGAACACAGAAAATGCCAGGAGATTTCAGGGTTTCAAAAATTATTTTCGACGAAAAATTCCACACGATTTCTTTCCCTCTTATTGATCTCTTATCCAAACGAAGTGTCAAATGTTTTTACATGATAAAATTATTTCTCACAGGCATTTCATCAAACACATGGAGAGGACTTTTACCCATACACATACCTTGAAATTATGAATGCAAACGAGATTGATCTTTACAGACAAATCTCCCTTAACTTACCCAAATGTTCATCTGAACCAGAAGTATCCTTGTTCACAGGCAAAACATAATTTGCTACCACTAGGACCAGGCTGTAAGAACAAAAGCACCAATTAAAACAATTAAAAACAAAAAAGAGGCAGATGTCTTCAAAAGTATCAACCTAATCAAAAGAAATTAATCAATTAAAAAATGCCGCCACAAGATTTTCTAGGAGAGTTTCTAACTAATTCTATAATGCATCACTGCAACAAAACCCAATATTTCAGAAATCACAACCATGATAGGAACAGGATAATCAGTCAAACAAATAAAACAATTCACAAAGGAAAAGGAGAGTTCTGTCAATAGGCAGCACACTAAACTCTGCCGTTCTATTGTCACTTTTCTTTAAAACTACAGGCAAGGTCCCTGAAATCCCTTTCAATTATTGCAGTGGAGTGAACACTAATTCAATGACCTTAGCCAGCAAATATTTAATGATAAGAGCACTATATTGGCACTTTAGATGTGAACAAAATCATGTGTCCTGACAGAAAGTTAGAACACTTCTATATATATAATGCAAATAAATAAATAAATAAAAATGAGGAAGTATGTTTTAAATAATTATAGCATAGATCAACAACGCAGTTCAATTAAGCACCCGTTTACAAATAGTTGAAAATCTGAATCCCAAAACAGATCGAATCAGAGTTCACGCCGCCGGCCCTGAACAAATAAGAGGTGTGGGACGGATCTCATTCAAATACATAAAAGAAAAACACACAAGGGCAACACGAAAATTAGGACCTTTATTCAAATATAATGCCGGTCGCTGAAGTTGGAGCCGGAGTTGAGGGGGGAGTAGGCGGGCTTTCCGGAGCGGTTGACACAGCATCGCATTTGGGAGAAGCAAGTGGTGGAGGGAGATAGGGACTGGACGGCGTGGGAGAGAGGGGCGACGGAGCGGCGGCTGAAGAGGACAGAGGGGAAGGGAGATGGGGAAGTGATTGTTGTTATGGAGTTGGTGGAGGTGGAGATGAGGTGTTTTGAGAGGAATGGGGAGAGTTTTGAGAAGCGGATAGTGGAGATGAGTGTTTGATTTTAAGGAAATAATTTTTTTTTTTAATTTTTTTTTACTGATACTAAGGTATCATTAATTACTGACACTAAATTTACTGATACTATAGTGTCTGTAATATATGCGAAAAACGTCACTTCCGTGAGGTGTTGGTTCGACTCCAGACGACTACGTGTTTTTTTTTTTTTTATTTCTTACTGATACTATGGTAATAGTAATTACTGACACTAAAATCACTGATACCATAGTGTCAGTAATTATTGATATTTAAGTGAAAAACACGGAAATAGGCACATTTACACGTCGTTTCTGACACTTTTAGCCTAGTGTCACTAACCTTAGTGTCAGTAAAGGCCTTTTTTCTTGTAGTGAAATGAAGTGAAGAAGGCCTGAATTTATAGGCAAAATCAGCTTCTGGCGTCGTGACGCCAAGCTCCCAGCGTCGCGACGCTGGATATTGTCGACGTGACACGCTCTGGTTCGTCGGCTCAGATTCTGGATATGGTGATAAGGTGACACATGGCAAGGTGGTTGGAATCTCAATTATTGTGACATGTGGCAACTTCTGATTGGTCGGCTCAGATTCTTATCCGCCACATGTCAGATACGAATAAGTTGGTCAATAATTGATGCTGACGTGGCGCCACGTGGCAAAATGGCTGTCGGCACCATAGAATTGCGACACGTGGCACGTTCTGATTGGTTGATGATGATGTGGCAATGACGTGGCAGTTTGACTCGGTCAACCGGTGATGTGGATGATGACATGGCTGATAAGTGGAGTGACACGTGGCGACATGTGTCGATGGCGACTGTCGGCACCGTAGGATGATGACACGTGGCAAGACACATGTTAGCAGATCGGCTGTGATGGTGACACGTGGCACGGCGTACGTTAGAAAAGTCAAATTTTCTCAGATTCTGATTTATGGACCCGACGCATTTTAGGCGTCGCGACGCCGAAAATTACCAAAATGCCATTTTCTTCCAATTTTCACTGTTTTGCTCCAAATCACCTCCAGAATGTCCTGAAACTTTATTTATCTACAAAATAACACAAAACAAATCAAAATATTCACAAGACTCAAGAAACTATACAAAATATTAAGTTAAATGAGTGGGAAATAGTGATAGATTTACCACTCATCACACCCCCAAACCTAACATTTTGCTAGTCCTCGAGCAAAACACGGAATAAAATAAACATCTTTAAAATAAAATTTAACTAAGCCACTTTCGTAGGGATCACGGTTGCATTTAGCGTATGGAACAAGCCTTTAAACCCATAGGTGTCCCTAGTGGACGAGTTGTAGTCTCATGAGGGTTTACAGCAATGATACCCACAAATATTTTACCAAAGTAAAAAGGTAGTAAAACTAATGCACACAAAAGCAAAATAACAAGAGAAAAGATAATAAAGAAGTTAGTGACTAATCAAGTGAAACTTATACTCCAAGTTACTAGTTGTTTTGTTTCTTTCTAAATTACTGAATAAGTAAATTCTCCGATTATATTTTCCATTCTCCATATACACAACCCACAAAATATTAAACAACTCATTTTTGCCCACAACAGTCACAAGTGCAGTTGATAAGAGAGTAATATTTTTGTCCTAAAGTTCTATCATATTTCACACCTTTTTGTAGCAATGGAATAATTTTTCTGATTTTTTCTTTGATTTTTTTTTTATTTATATACAATACCTTCCATCTATGTAACGAGCCTTGGGCCGGTGGCTCCCAAACCAGTTGGCTTTAGGGCACCAGGTGTTAAGACACCCATACGGACTTAATTACTCAGACTTCAGATATATATATTTTTGCAGCATCTTTGATCCATGTAGCGAGCTTTGGGCCAATGACTCCCAAACCAGTAGGTTTTAGGGCACTAGGTGTTAAATCACCCTTACAGACTTAATAACTCGGATCTCATATGTTTTTTTATTTTTTTTATTTTTTTTACTCCATTGCTTTTTTAGATGCTTCCTCCAATTAAACTAGAGCACTGAATATTACAAACTTTTCAATTTTAGCTCATGTCCGTATGTTACTATGCATGTTGATAATACCTGCCAACTGAGCATATGAAGATCCATTTTAGTCAGTTTTATGGAGAATTTACAAATTAAATAATTCAAAATGAAATAAACAAAAATTAACTTGTTCCGATATAGGTTTGAAATATGTCTCAGGAGTGGAAACTCCTTACTCAGCTAGCTCTTACCAATTTCACCTTTTTAGTTAAAATAAAAACAAAAACGCAAAATATTTTTGTAATTTTTGAAATTTTTGAAATTTTTTTGTATTTTTCGAAAAAAAAATTGGACTAAAAATAAAAATAACACACAACTAAAAACATGGTACTGATTAACTAATTCCCTCCCCCAAAACTAAATGAGACATTGTCCCCAATGTCTAAAAGAGTAGAAGAAGAAGTTTAGAAGATAATACCTGGTTAGCTGAAATTCTACAGGAAATTAAAGGTTAAGATCCAGATTAATCCGACGCCTCTTACCTCGATCATCCTTGGACCAATTTATCTTTGAAAGGATATTGTCAACTTGTGGTTCATAGGCTAAGAGTTGGTCAATTAGATCCTTAGCAGTTCTGGCAGTAAAGAGTAGTTCTTTCAAAGGTTTTGACACGAACCCATTTCTCCGAGCATGATCAAGAAACACACAAAGAAAATCATAAAATCCTTTAACGTTGTACAGTCCAAGCGGTTTCTGGGTATGTTCAGGTTTGCCCAAGATAGCACTATAAAAATTTCCTCCAATGTGCCCAAGCCACCTGGCAAAGCAATAAAAGCATCGGCACGGTTAATCATTTCTACTAATCGTTCAGACATACCTGGCACAATCATTTCATCTCCGTTTGATGTTCCAATAGGATTTGCCTCATCCAAGGGTTTTGGGATGATTCCCAAAACGTGACTGCCTCATTCCTGTACGACCTTTGAAACGATCCCCATTAGTCCGAGATTGCCTCCGCCATATACTAAGTGCATATTCCTTACAACTAAGACTCGACCCAATTCATGTGCTGCTTCTACGTATTGTGGCTTAACACCAACACTAGTACCGCAGAACACACATATATTTTAAATTCGTCTTCTTGAAGTGGCTTCCATTTTTTACTCTGGATGTCTTCAATAGTGCAATGATGAGTTGAATTTATAGAACCTGAAAAGGGTGAGTAATAATAGCACTAGTATCTTCCAAAGGACGATTGTTAGCTAAACAACAAAAGGAATCGTGAAAGGTCAAAAAGTTTGGATCTTGTCTACGAAAATAAAGATAATTAAAACAGAAAAGCAAATCCAAGCAATAATTAAGGTAACAGAATTGTGTATGCAATACGCCACTTGTTTGGTATATAAATCCATTATGATGCGTCTCAAGATTTCATTCTTTACTCAGCTAACTCTAATGAAGTAGCTCACCTCTTTGTGATTGCCAAAAACCATTCTTCCTTAAATGCTCCGTTTGTGCTTTTTCCTACAAAATAACACACAAAATTAAAAACTCTACAACATGTATACACAAAATATAAAAATAGAAATTACAACAAAGTGCATGGGTTGCCTCCCTGCTAGCGCTAAATTTTTCATCTTCAGCAAGACGTGACTAAAATCCATCTGTCAAGGAGGTTTCAGCGTCGTTTTGGATGTCCGATTAAAGACAATCCCGTGAGCGTTGCTTTTGAAGGGTCTCTTCAAACGGTAAATGGGCAAAAAGAATTTTGTCATATTTCGTGGTTGTGCCACCTTTTTGATCTTTGTTGCTCCAGTTGTTCCTAAAAATAAAGAAAGAAAATCAGGAGGTCTCGTATGGTGCTTGACTTGGAATGGAAGTTCCATTATGTCAAGCTTCTGGGTGATGTCTTTGATTTGTACTCCCCAAAACAGTGATGTTTCACCTGAATGCTCTGGATCTTCAATTTGGTCTGACAATTGCTTCTTCATTTGCTCGGTTTCTTGCTCCACCTTTTCTTCACAGATGTATTTTAGGATTTCCTCGTTCAGTTCTTCATATGTCATCTGTGAAAAATATTCTCCATAAGTGTCAACCTGAGGATGTACAGAGATGTCAGATTTTAGGTCTTCATCCTCTGAGGCTGATGTGATTGGCTCAGATAGATCTTCTTCAAACATTTGTGCAAATCATTCTCCAAGATCTTCATTTTGAGGCTGAAAAGTTTCATCCTCCTTTGTTGGTGCAATTGGTACTAACAGCTCAGCTTCATCCTCGTCAGAATCTGAATAATAAAAATCAAATTGAGACTTCGGTGGTTTGGGTTCCCGAACTAATACCTTAGATTCCTGATACTGCTCAGCCTCCTCATTTTCTAAATTGTCATCGTGAAATGCTTGATACTCGAAGGCTTCATCAGTGTCATCTGAAAATGGTCTTTGAGGTATGTAGCTCTGGTTTTCTGTTAATTGTCTCACTTGATCTGTCATCCTCTGAATGGATGTTGATTGTCTCTGAATATTTTCGAGTTGATTCTGGAATATTTCAAGCATTATATCCAACTTTTCATCTCGTTTCTTGAACAAAACTTTGAGCATGTCAATCATCTGATCTTCTTCTGATTGCTCTGATTCTTGATGAAGATCATTGTAGGTGGGTGGTGGATAAGATGGAAAATGTGGTTCTGTGAAATGTGATGGCTCGTCATACCATGAAGGATCTTGATAGCTCTGCCACCCTGGATGGTAGTTATATTCGCAATAATCTCTAGGGTGGTTACCATTACATATGTCACATCTCCTCATTGCGTCTTGTTGAGCAAATGTGGTATTGCTTGGTTCTAGCATCCAATGATAATTGTTGGGCTGGACAACAGGCCTCAGAAAAGAGGAATGTTGCTCCCAGATTTGGGGTGTATCTTCTTCTAGTAAAGCTGGAAATCTTTCAATCTCCCAATAATGTTCCATTTTTCAATCACCTGAAAACAAAAGAAATAAATAAAAATTACAGATATAAATAAAGAAAATTAGATACAAGTAAATTAGATAGCTTCAAAATTAATAACTCAAGAAAAATAAGTCCCCGGCAACGGTGCCAAAAACTTGACCGGAGTAAACACACACGTATAACGCAAGCGCATGTATCATTCAAGTAGTATAAAAATATCGATCCCACGAGGACTTAATTCCTATTGTTGTTATTAATTGTTGAATCTATTTATTTACAAGTATCTAATTATAGGAAGAAGAGAATTGATTGCTTTTGATTGGTTGAATGTGGTTTTGCAAAATAAAATAAAAACAGACTTAAAAGAAAATACTAAGGAAAATAAAAGAACGACTCAAGGATCTAGGGTCGTGACTCCACACAATATTATTAAAAAGATGAATTGACTCTCTTATTTATGTGTAATAAATTAATTTGCTAACATGGAACACGATGATATGCAAAAGCCTCTTCCGATGGTCAGACGCAAATACCCAGTATAACCCAATTGAACCATATTCCTATGTCAACCAAATTACTTGGATTCATTAAGATTAAGTTCCAATTATGCCTACCCACGCCCGACAGGTATATTCCTATCCTGTAAGGAAATATATTAAAGGGTTATCTATCCTCAAGGAAGATCGTAGGCTATTGAATCTAAGGCTGAAACCTAAAATCCCTATGTCTAGTTCATTTTAAGTTTACCATATCAATCTTATTGGTGATCAGACAACAATAAGCATTAAGCTTAAGACTCAATAAACAAACTAAAGAATTATCCATAAAAATAAAATCAATTATTAAGCCTAGTAATATTGTGTTTCATCACTTCCCTAGAATAAAATAAAATGATGGGTTAGAGGATCCACTTTTAGAAATCTCAAATTATTATAATATGGAAATTACCAGTATTATCTAATTAATTTGAACCAGCCATAAAGGCAGTATTATTATTTATCCATAAACCAGCCATATAGGCGGTAATTATCTGTCACCTAAAGACCAACCATATAGGCGGTGTCACATTATGTTACATAATTAAAACTAGCCATTAAATCGGAATCAACTCTTAATTCATATTACTATTTCCATATTATAATTAAAGTGAAATTAATCTACATTTACTATTTATAATTTAGAAATCTCCCTTATTATAATATATAAATCTGTATGATATTTACCACCAGCCATATATGCGGTATCCTGATTAAGTCAAATTAATAATTAATTACCAACCGACCAACCAGGCGGTATCCTCATTAAGTCAGGTTAAAACTAGTTTAAAAAAATTACCAACCGACCAATATGGCGGTATCCTTGTTAAGTCATGTTTTAAATAATTTAGATATTATAATTAAGGGAGATTAATCTAAATTACAAAAGTAAAAAGCTTCACATTTACCCCAGCAGAAATGTAACTACAAAACATAAAAGAAAAGATAAGAAGAAGAAGAACTATTATTGCTACTGAAAATTAAAATACATAATTAAAATATTATTTATATTTGAAAACTAGATGCAATCCTCTAAAAACAGGGAAAAAATCCCAAGTAAAGCACACCAAATGAAGTGAAGAAGGCCTGAATTTATAGGCAAAATCGGCTTCTGGCGTTTGCAACGCCAAGCTCCCAGCGTCGCGACGTTGGACATTGTCGACGTGGCACACTCTGGTTCATCGAATCAGATTCTGGATAAGGTGATAAGGTGACACGTGGCAAGGTGGTTGGAATCTCAATTATTATGACACGTGGCAGCTTCTGATTGGTCGGCTCAGATTCTTATCCGCCACGTGGAAAAGTGATTGTCGGCACCATTGAATTGCGAGACGTAGCACGCTGTGACTGGTTGATAACGACGTGGTAATGACGTGGCATTTTGACTCGGTCAACCGGTGATGTGGACGATGACGTGGCTGACATGTGGAGTGACATGTGGCGACTGTCGGCACCGTAGGATGATGACACATGGCACGGCGCACGTTAGTAGATCGGCTGTGATGGTGACACCTGGCACAGCGCACGTTAGCAAAGTCAAATTTTCTCAGATTCTGATTTATGGACCTGGCGCACGTTAGCACTGTTCGGCGCATGTTAGGCGTCGTGACGCTGAAAATTACCAAAATGCCATTTTTCGTCCAATTTTCACTGTTTTGCTCCAAATCACCTCCAGAATGTCCCGAAACTTTATTTATCTACAAAATAACACAAAACAAATCAAAATATTCACAAAACTCAAGAAACTATAAAAAAATATTAAGTTAAATTAGTGGGAAATAGTGATAGATTTACCACTCATCAACATATCACATACATGCAATTTTTATTTTGTATTCACAGGTTTGCAGCGGCAAAGACCATCTCATCAAATAATGGTTCAAAAATTAGCCACATTCTTGCACAGAACGGTTCAGAAATCGACCACAATAGATGCCGAAAATGGCGCTCCAAAATGGAGCACACACAACAAATGCCGGAAATGGCACTCCAAAATGGAGCACACACGAAAGATGCCGAAAATGGCACTCCAAAATGGGGCACACACAACAGATGCTGAAAATGGCGCTCCAAAATAGAGCACACACAACAATTCTGGAAATGGCGAACCAAAATGGAGCACACACAACAAATGCCGAAAATGGCGCTCCAAAATGGAGCACACACAACAGATGCCGAAAATGGCGCTCCAAAAATGGAGCACAGTTCGAAAATGGACCGCCAGATCAATTCAGTTCGAAGCAGCAGGCAAGTCAGGTGGCAGCTGGCGAGCCAGGTAAGTAAAAATGCATTGCATAACTTTGATAGGATTGTCATTCTCACAGATTGCACAAGTCCCATCAAAGTGGGGGCGACTGTAGGCACTGCATTTTTTCATATAAGTCCCGATGATGAGTCTCATACGGAGGCACTACTCTTTAGGTTGCGGAAGTCGCGGGAAACGAATGTCGGAAGGGGAAATTAAGAATAAGTATGTCATCAGATTCAATTCATGTGTTCACTGCTTTCGTTCGTGCTGCGTTCGTGAACATGTTCGAACGTCAAGCAAATTGCGGGCGTTCATGTAGCGTTCGAATCGGCATTCGAACGGTGTCGATACCTCTGGTTTTTTTGCTAGCCTCACGCCCAAGCCCATTTAGCGCACCAAAACCCACCCAAGATAATTAAAACACATGTCACAAATCTAAAAAATCACATACCAAATTTAAATAAATCAAATAAACCTATTCCTAATTTAAACAAATCATGTCCCCAATTAAATATATTTTTCCTTGTGTGACACTAATTAAATGGTATCCCTTTTATTACGCAAATCTTATTTCTTTTCAAACATGGATTCACCCTACCCTTTGCCTATAAAAGAAACACAATCCAACACTCAAACCCCCTGGCATTCACGCATAACACAAGCCAAAAGAAACAAAAAATTCTCTTCTCATTCCTCACTCTCAATAGCCGAAGATCACACCCCTAAAACAGCAAGCCCCAACCCAAAATCATAAAACCAAAACAGCCCCCATTGCCGTAATAAAAAGTACACTTTAAAACCCTTAAACAACCACACAAAACAGTAGCCCCAACCCCCTCTAAACCACAAAAACAGTCCATTAATACACCAAATATAATGAGAACAGCAAACAAATAGAGGAAATGATGACTCAAAACAGTGAGGCAACGAACAAGAGTAGTGGACAAGTGAACCGGAGGAGTTGTGGAGCATCAATCCTTTCGACGGCCGTATAACGCACTTTCGAGAGACGACCTAAGAGGTTAGACCTGAGGGCACCCTTTTTTTTGTTTCTTACTTTATTTTGCATTAGTATTGTGGATTGGTGCATGATGTGATTTCTGGATGAACGGAATATGTGTTCTCTTTTGTGGTATATCATATGGAAACCCGGACGTAAATTCTGTAGCCGAATCCGAATAGACGGTAGTTCGGTCTGTACTCGGGATACACGCCACGTACCGCTTGAGAGACAAGCATATTCCGTCATCCAACTTTGTGTTTGAGCATGATTTAGTTACTAGTATGTTATTCATGTTTAAGCATGATTTAGTCATTTTCGCTTTAGTTTCTGCACGTTATTTGTTTGTGTATTGATGATGGAGTGCGCGTGGGCTTAGTATGTTGGTCTAAAGGTTCTCTATTTGAGGGAAGAAAAGTCCAAAAGGCTACCTTTACGACAATACTTTGCCATAACGGACGAAGTATGTTTGGTTGAACGTGAGATATGTTCAATCGAGTATACGAAGTCCTACATTGTTGTCTTTATTTTATATACATTGTAATGTAATGCGCATGGGCTAACTAGGGTGGATTAAAGGTCCTCTATTCGAGGGAAAATGCCTAAAGGACTACCTTTACCACGATGTTTTGCCGCGCCTTTTATCATGTCATTCACCCTTTGCATATCATTGTTCTATTTACGCATGTATTGCCTTCTAGTGCGCATGGGCTAACTAGGGTGGATTAAAGGTCCTCTATTCGAGGTAAAGTGCCTAAAGGGCTACCTTTACCACGATATTTTGATGCGCCGGATGAAGTATGTTTGATTGGATGTAAGATATGTTTAATCGGACATACGGAGTTCCACATCATTGTTTTATTCATTTGTATGCATTGCATTCTAGTGCGCATGGGCTAACTAGGGTGGATTAAAGGTCATCTATTCGAGGGAAAATGCCTAAAGGCTACCTTTACCACGATGTTTTACCGTGACGGATGAGGTATACTCGATTGAATGGGAATGAGTTCAATCGGGCACACGGGGTCCTACATTATGCATCTGTGTATGTGTTTACGTCGTCTATCATGCATAAGGTATTGTCCTATTCGAACGTGCTCTCGAACGCTATACGAACGCGAACCTTCTATTTCCTGTTCGAACGTATTTACGAACGCTACTCGAACGCGCATGCATTTTGTTCCATCAGGTCTTGTCCCATTCGAACGCGTTCTCAAATGCTATACGAACGTGAACCTTCTGTTTACCGTTCGAACGCATTTACGAACGCTACTCGAATGCGCATGTATTTTGTTTCATCAGGTCTTGTCCCGTTCGAACGCGTTCTCAAACGCTATACGAATGCGATCCTTTTATCTACCGTTCGAACACGTTTACGAACGCTACACGAACGCACATACACTGAACTAATTCATTTTCATCACATTTCATGCATAATTGCTTCTTGGGTGATTCCTCTTGTATCATGTAATTAATCATACCATTCCATTATTGACACTTTTAATATTTTCATCTATTTATACTCCCGTATTTATCTAATTGATGTGTTCGTGAGATGGTATTCAAGCATTATTAGGTTGTTAGTATGTTACTTGGTTCTTAAGCATGATTTAGCTATTAGTACGTTGTTCCTTTATGCATGATTTGGTTATCTTCTTTCGTAGTAGGCATTCAATTTACATTCATGATTAGGTTGTTATTTATTTTTCGTGTTTGATGATTCAACATTTCCTGAGATTATTGTGTGATATCATATGTTTGCCGTTATGATGATTTATTTTATACATGCGAACCTAGGAATAGATTACCCTTGGAAATATATGTTGCTAGATTCGATTAAATTATTGTACAAATCATATCATTACAAGTGGCATAAGTAAGGGACCATTCTGAACCCAATGGTTTGAGGTCTTCCCTTGCGAGGGGTGAGTGCGGCCTTAAATCATTTTCCCGGTTCACACTAGGTGGCAACTCCATGTTATTTCTCCGGTTTAGTCCCCTGTGGGCTACTCCGTACTCCCAACCGGGCCGCGAGCCCGGAACAGCGTCGTCCAACATTTGTGTCCTACAGTAAGCAGTGGCAACTTTATGAGTAACTCCGTATTTGGATAGGAGTGCATCAAAGTATATGTTACAGAAATATGTGCCACCATCACTGATGATTGCACGAGGTGTTCCGAACCGAGTGAAAATATTCTTTTTTCAGGAATTTGATCACCACTTTTGAATCATTGGATGGTAGTGCAATTGCTTCAACCTATTTGGAGACGTAGTCTACAATAACCAAGATGTATAGGTTTCCGAATGATGGAACAAAGGGTCTCATGAAATCTATACCTCACACATCGAATATCTCCACTTCTAGAATGTTTTGCAACGGTCCTTCATTTCTCTTCGAAATATTCCCCATTCTCTGGCACTTGTCACATTGAAGAGCAAAAAGATAAGCATCTTTAAAAAGAATGGGCCAGAACAAACCTGATTGTAGGACTTGGGCTGCAGTTTTGTTTCCTCTGAAGTGTCCGCCATATGGTGATGAATGACAGTGCTATAAGACACTGTTGACCTCCTCTTGTGGAACACACCGTCTCAATAATTGATCAGCACAACGTTTGAACAGGTTCAGCTCATCCCAGACATAGTGCTTGACTTCTTTGAAGAATTTCTTCCATTGCTGAGTTGTCAATTCCAACGGCCATTTTCCTGACACAATGTAGTTGACATAGTCAGCATAACAAGGGGCATCTTGCTGTTTCATGGCAAAAAACTGTTCATCTGGAAAATTTTATTTGATTAACAGATCTTTGCCAGCTGTTTCTCCATTCTCGAGCCTTGATAGATGACCTGCCACTTGGTTTTCTGTCTCTTTCCTGTCTTTGATCTCCACGTCAAATTCTTACAGAAGAAGTATCCAACGGATTAATCTGGGTTTGTCATATTTCTTCGTGATCAGATATTTGATTACTGAATGATCTGTATAGACCACCACTTTGGGACCCAGCAGATAGGAGCTGAATTTGTCAAAAGCGTACACAACTGCAAGAAACTCTTTTTCAGTGGTTGTGTAGTTGAGTTGAGCTTCATTCAAAGTTCTGCTGGAGTAGTAAATGGTGTGAAAAATCTTTACTTTGCGTTGTCCCAAAACTGCACCTACAGCAAAATCACTACCATCACACATTACTTCAAATGGAAGGGTCCAGTCTAGTGCTACAATGATGGGGGCAGAAATCAGTTTTGTTTTAAGATCTCAAAAGCTTCCTGGCATTCTTTGGTGAAGTTGAAAGGCACATCCTTCTCCAGAAGATTGCATAGAGGTTTAGCAATCTTGGAAAAGTCTTTGATAAATCTCCTGTAAAAAAACCTGCATGTCCAAGAAAACTCTGAATCCCTTTTACAGATGTCGGTGGAGGTAGTTTTTCAATTGTTTCAATCTTTGCTTTGTCTACCTCAATTCCTTTTTGTGAGATCCGGTGTCCAAGAACAATGCCCTCATGTACCATGAAATGGCATTTCTCCCAATTGAGCACCAGGTTTGTATCTTCGCACCTTTGTAACACATGTTCCAAATTTTGCAAGCAGTGGTCAAAAGAATCTCCTAACACAGAAAATTCATCGATAAAAACCTTCATACTCTTCTCCAGCATGTCTGAGAAGATTCAGACATAATCCAAATGGTATTCTGCGGAAAGCAAAAGTACCCTAGGGACATGTAAATGTAGTTTTCACCTGGTCTTCTGGTGCGATGGCAATCTGATTGTACCCTAAATATTCATCCAGAAAACAATAGAACTCATGTCCCGCCAGTATGTCTAACATCTGGTCAATGATTGGTAGCGGAAAATGGTCTTTTCGTGTTGATTTGTTCAGCTTTCGGTAGTCCATGCATACTCTCCGTCCAGTCACCGTTCTTGTTAGGATTAGCTCGTTCTTTTCATTGGTAACCCAGTGATTCCTCCTTTCTTCAGCATACACTGCATAGGACTCACCCAAGTACTATCTGAGATGGTTAAATGATGCCAGCATCCAACCATTTGATGATTTCTTTCTTTACGACCTCCTTCATGATTGGATTGAGTCTCCGTTGATGTTCCACTGTGGTTTATACTCATCATTCATCAGAATCTTGTGCATGCAAAATGATGGACTAATGCCTCGAATGTCTGCTATAGTCCAGCTAATGGCTCTTTTGTGCTCTCGTAATACTCTTAGTAACTTTTCTTCATGCTCCATTGTTAGTGAAGAAGAAATAATAAAAGGTAAATCAGAAGAGTTTCCAATACTTCCCAAGTCTATCAATTCATCCAATGATCAAAAGAACAAAAATCACCATGACATTTAGGGCATATCACCATTCGGCCAAGCCAAACGTTTTGGGAAAAATTGATCCAATTCAATTTTCATCAAATTGATCATGCATAACACTATGTTATCATCATTCAAACATACTCAAACAATCAATTTCATTAAATCATACTCAAATCATTATTACCCAAATTTTACCGTAAATCAATTTTCATGCTTAATCAAGGCTCTGATACCATTGTTGGGTTTCTACTATATTTCCAAGATCATTCAAGCAATGAAAATATGTGAATACCATAAAGAAGTATGGCGGAATCATACTTACAATGAACGGATTTGCGATGGGTTGAACACAAAAATTTCTTCAAGCTTTTCCTTCATGGATGACTCTCGGCCAAGCTTCTTCTTTGTGCTCTCCAAACTCCAAGCTTTGTTTTGAGATTCCATGCTCATGAATGGGTTTCCCTATTACCTTTGTGTGACTCTTTTGGTGTGCTAGCACTTGGAATTTTGCCACAAATTTCCCTTAAGCTTCTTCTTGTTCTCGGCAATGGAGAAACAAAATAGAGAAAAATTTGGCCATTGGCCGAAAGTTTTTGAGGGAGAGAGGATGAGAGTTGTGTTGGTTGTGTTTGATTTCAAAAATCAAATACATAATTCATTTTCCAAAAATTGTACAAGGCAATTAAAGCCTTCCAACCACCACCATCAATCACAAGTGACAACCATCACATCACTCAAAGTGATGTGACTTCCATCATAAGAATGACTAATGATGTGACGCGTGATGTGACTTGTGGGCCCCACTCGATTCGAAATCGAAGTGGCCTCGCAAACACATCCCGGGCTCGGGTTCGCTAATTCCAAATTTACGAATTTTCTGTTGCGACGTAATTAAATCAAATTTAATTAAATAATTATGCCTAGCAAAATTACTATTCACATCGCTAGTGAATTAATTCTAAATTTTTGCCCGAATTAAAATCTAATTTTAATTCCGCGTCGAAATATAATTTCGTATAATATATCGAATATATTATTTTATCGATTAATTCCAAATTAATCGTTCTCTCTCTTTAATATGAATTTTATCCCAGATAAAATTCTCCGTAATTATTCCGAGATTAATTTTCTCTCTTATAATTAATCCCAGATTAATTATGTCTGAGTCATACGTCATCGGTTAATCTTCAAAAAGCGACCCATGGGATCTCCTAATATGTTGGCAGTAAATCTGGTCGTCAGACTATCCGAACACGTAAGTACCTAGTACTACATTTTTATAGATTTACAAGACATGGTTGGTATCTAGCAAAGCACCATGCCTACCCAATTCTCCAGAAATATTCTTAAAGGAATATGTAATCTATATCAGGCGTAATATACGTAGTATTGCGTATTGCGATCCAATATCAAATGTCATGTGCTAGGCCTGGGGCTGGAATTATGTCTGCCCCGTACGAAGCACATGTCAGATCTCCGGTGACTAGTCTCTATAATCGGATAATCATGACCTAGTCATATTATCCCGATGACTACAGTACATAAGAGTACCAGTTCCGTATCCTACGTGACCATCATCTCCACTATGACTGGAGTGATACTTCCATCTTGACATCACACCCAATACACTACGATTCTCAATATACCCAGAAGAGGCGTACACAGAACCGGTTAAAGCCATGGACGACCAAAACCAAAGTACATTGATTGTCGTAAGTATTAGCGTTGCAAGTCTCAGTTAAGACCAAATACACCTACCGTGATTCGGACTTCCATAGACACATAGTCATATAACCAATGGAATTCCGAGGGGTCTATCCAGAGCGAAGCTGTTTCCGTACCATCGGTAAACACAACCTCCTATTACACTTGAATGAGTATCCAATACCCAAATATATGAGAACTATGTTGTTATGCTCCCTTACACGCACAAGTGCAATACTAGTCTATTCCGCATTATCGATGTCCAATCTCGATAATACTCCGACTATGGATGCTTTAATGATTAAACCTTCATGGATTGATATGTCTCATATCTTATCAATCATATGGACTTTTATCATTATATATCCCGGTAATCTAATTACAAATGATAAAAGAGCAATTTCCTTTGTCACATAGTTAATTTGTACAACAACACCACGTTCTGTACAAATAGTGATGTTATGGGTCATAATTATCCAACACAACAAGCCCATACATCATGACAAAAGGTCCAACTGAACCCAAATGACGATGGTCCCTACGTAAACATAAATAGGTGTGTTTCTATCAGTCCTACAACTACAGTTCACATGTGGGTTTATGGGGTATAACAAGGCTCCCGCGGTAAGGATTGCCACAACTAGAACTGTTGGTTTCTATAATATGTCCCAAG
This sequence comes from Zanthoxylum bungeanum, assembly GCA_019454045.1. Taxonomy (NCBI): domain Eukaryota; kingdom Viridiplantae; phylum Streptophyta; class Magnoliopsida; order Sapindales; family Rutaceae; genus Zanthoxylum; species Zanthoxylum bungeanum. The sequence goes on from SKCR01040694.1 coordinate 82,428, forward strand.
GAAAGATTAAGCATTCATGAAATACTATAAATGAATATATATAAAAGACTTGAAGCATGGCGGAATCATACTTACAAAGCTATGTGATGAAGAAGATGATCAAATGGTGGAAGCTCCAAGTGTTGGAAGATTCGGCCAAGAGGAGGAAGAAGACTTGAAGCTCCAAGCTTTTGTATTCCAAGCTCTTTGATGGTTTCCCTATCACCTCTTTTGATCCCTTGCTTGTGCTAGCAAAAATGGAGAATAGAAGATCAAATCTTCCTTTGTCCTTCATGGAGTTCACGGCAATGTGAAGAAATTTGAGAGAGAAAGAGTTTTGTGTAATTGATTTTGTTTTACCAAAAATCAATTTATATTTATGCCATAATTTTATTAAATTAATAATAAATCTATGACACAAACCATGCAATGGCTTAGAGTGTCAAACACTCAAACTCCATGCAAACATTTGAGTGTAATGCACACTATCACCATGCAATGCCTTATCAATTAAATAATGCATATAATGACAAGTGTCATGTGGGCCCCACACGTTTCCCAATGAAAGTGGGCCCACGTCCACTCATGCGTTCGGGTTCGATATTTCCGAAATACCGAGCTAGCGTCGCGACGTTAATTAAATCGGATTTAAATAAATAATCGCTCCTAGCGAAATTATTATTTACGTCGCTTACGAATTAATTCTAAATTAACTCGTATGCCCGAATTAAAATCTAATTTTAATTTCGCGTCGAAATCGAATTTCGATTATTATATCGAATACAATA